>JAOTRH010032612.1:0-20926 GCA_034768845.1 Heliamphora exappendiculata
ATTTGAAAAGTTTAAAGATCCAAATTGTAAATTTAACATCCCGAATGAAAAAAGAATACAGTATTCTTGGCCTATTACTGTTTTTTGCAAGAAATAAACCATGAAATTTTACACTTAGCACAATTTGGCATTGCGCACTTGGCTATTGAAATTGGTTCTATATTAATAAATACTTTAGAAAGAATGACTTGAAAAATAATAAGTTAGAGACTTTAACCTGTAAGTCTTTGAAACTTTGATCCTTTTCTAGAGAGTTCTTGCTATATTTACTCATTTTTAAATTATTCAGCATACAATTGTCGTTGTGTAATCTCGTTGTTTATTCTTTTTGGCCAAAAGTTGAGAATTTTTAATGTAAGTTAAATTTGAAATTTTATAAAAATAAGGACTATGCAAAAGATTATGTTAAACTTGGGAAATGATTTTATGCCATGTTTCTATATTTGAACCAATTCATATCTTTTCTATTCAATTGACCATAGTTTCCTCTTTGAGCCTTTTACATTTAAGATGCTTTTTTGTTTGCCTTTGGTACCTAAAAGTGTCTTATGAACAAGAAATGGCAATAATGAGTACGTACAATTGAAAATCATAGAGGATTCAAGAGAGCAAAAGAGTTGGATAAAAATGTTCCAACAATACAATTGAGTGTTCAAAAGTATATTGAATGATAAAAATAAATAAATAAAGAAATATATTTTGAGCTTTGGGAAAGATAAGTGTGAGAGCAAAAAGGAATATGGGATGTGGGTAATGCCTACATGAAGGCATGTTTCAGGGCATTATAACTTTTATCCTAGCCCAGACACACTTTATCCATACCTAAAGTTATAACAAAAAATAATGACCTATTTGATCCTAGGTGAGACGTAATCTGATGTATGAAAATAATTGATTGAAAAGGACATATAAGACTTGCATAAAATTTTCTCAACATTTAGTGTTCTAGTCATAAGATTACAAGTCATTCTTGCATTGTTTAATCTTTTTGAGTCTCAAAGTATGCTGGCATAATTATTTGATTTGTTTATACCTTACTTCTTCCGCATACTAGATGAGTGCACGTGCTTAAGTAAGTTTTCTGAGTGATTTATTGTGAGTGAATACCCCGTGCGAATTGAAGTCGAGAAATAGTTTTGATAGAAATTTGCACTTAAGATATTCTTAAGCATGAAACTGATCCAAATGGCCGAGTCAACACATACAAACCAAGTCTAATTTTTGTGTTGAAAAATTTGTGAAAATAGTAGTTTGCCAAGATGATGTATGAATTCAATATCGGGAGTAGTATTTATACAGTTTGTTACTTTGATCTTCTCAAAACAAAAAATATTATATATGGGGTAATGGGATAGTGTTGTATTTGCTTTGCTCGAAAACTAGCAAAGTGTAAGTTGGGAAGGGTGATTGGTACGGAAAAATGTTGATCATATTTTGCAAAATACACTATGTTAAGCCTAGAAATTGTGCTTAATAAACTGTTTTGTACTATTTTTGTCAACAACATCAACGAGAGTGGCTTAAGGAAGAAAATGATGTAAAACGGGACAAAATGAAGACAAGGGACATAAAGGAAATTTTTGCGAAAGATGTGTCCGGACGGATCAAATCCGCGTCTAGACAGAAGTGGCCCAGAAGGAATTTCATCAGGACGGACTATGTCCGCATCCGGACGGACTCTATCTAGAGAGAAAAACGTCCGAACGAGAATTACCAGTGTCTGGGCAATATCATGCTAGAAGGAATTGCGTCCGGTCGAAACCAACAAGCGTCCGGACGAACGTACAAACCGTCCGGACGAAATAAGCTGTGTCCGGATGGAACGCGCATTTAGTCTACTACTCCAACTCTACAACTTTGGACGAATAGCTCACCTATAAACCTATATATAGGTGGCCTGAGTTCTTCATTCAGGCATCCCTAAAATTAGAAGGCGAGTGGTCGAGAGACTTGAGACGGCCAACCTAGAAGGCTCGAAAAGTGTCGAGAAGTCAAATATAGAGGTTTGAGGCTCAAATCTTTTTCATCTTTTCATGTTTTCAAGCCGCAATATGAGCGGCTAGGCTTCTTCTTTTCCTAAGGGATGAAGAATCCCTAGTTCGGTATTTTTAGGAGTAATTCAAACGCTTTTGTTTATTTTTATTTTGGATTCAGTTCGTTGTGTAATTTTGAGATGTTGACTTCTGATCAACGAATTTTTAATTTAAATATTTAGTTTCTATTTTTATTTTCAGTGATTATAAAAATGATATCATACAATTGTTATAATTGCTTCTCAATATTCGAACATGAGATGTTTTATACTTTGATAGGACGGGTCGTGCTCCGGACGATCCGTACCAAAATCTTAAATAGAGTATGCTAGGTTTGGATTGAAGTTTATCCTCTTAAAAATCCTAATCGATCTTGTTGTCGCGAAATGATTGAATGGAATCAATTAAAAATAAATTAAAGTTTGAATGAAACTAGAACTTCTGGTTAGAGATGATTCTAAACCTTCGGAATCTCTTTCCTACTTGAACTCTTATTTCAGATTTGCTAGTTGTTTACTTTAATTAGAATTAGAATATTATCCGAACTCTTTTTCTAAAAAGAAAGTTATTAATAAAATATTTTAATAAATAAATCATAATCGCATTAAATTTCTGTGACCGATATTCGGATTTTAGTCACTATTTTACGGGTTAATTGCTAAAATAAGAAATTAAATAATTATTTTTAGTACGATACGACACGAACTAATGTTATACAAAACTTTAAACATCAAACATCTTCATTAATCGTGTCCATTCTCTTTGTGCTTGTCTTTCTGAATCAAATTTCTGCATGGCTTAGGGACTACGGAAATCCAAAAAACACTATCTTTTCGACTTGTAGCAAGCATATGTTCAAGACAACTGTGTTAATGTGTTGTTCTCACATTTCCACCTAATTTTGAGACAGTGACAGGTTCTTTATTTGTTCATCTAACCTTTCTTAAGAAAATTTTGAAACTTTTTTTTTTACCAAATTATAAATTAAAAAGGTCTACAAATGATTTCTTTTTTAAAAATGAACTTTTAACTAAATATGTATAATATATCATTTATGCTAAACATCTTTCCTTGTTTTTAAGTTAGGCCCTGTTTGGGCTAAATGTCATGAATCTGTTTTTTTTTTGTTTTTTCTTAACTTTTTTCAACTTTTGATTAAATTTTTTTATTTTTTCGAATCGTCTCAATGTGATGAACTCAAAAAGTAAAAAAATTTGATCAAAAGATGAAAAAATTTACTAAAAATGAAAATAAGTAACATAAGATTTAGCTTATTGGCTTATTTTAACTTATTTTTGTCTTTTTTGAATTTTTTTTATATTTTGATCAAAAAAATTTACATTTTCAGCTCGTCTCGATAAGATGAGTCTATTAAATGATTAAAAAAATTCACTAAAGACAAAAATATGCAATATCAAATAAGCAAATAAGCAATTATCCCAAATAGGGCCTTAAATTAATTTTAACATATTTCAATTGATGAATGCTAGTGTATATTTCAATAACTTCACTATTTCATCATTTTTGCTTTTAACTTAACTTGACTTTTAACACATTTCAATTCAGGAATGCAGGTTTTTAATTATTTCAAGAACTTCATCTCTCTTCATCATCAAATAATTAAAATTGCTGATATATTTTTTTTAATTCGCTTCATTTGTATGATTCAACAATTGAATCTAAATGTTGTGTTTTAAGAGGCAAATTAGATTGGCAATAGTGGTGGTTGAGGAATGTGGGATTTTGACAAAAAGCAGAAGAGATGATTAATTTATGTTTTATTATCAACTAATGTATATGAAGCTTCCACTTACTCATTTAACCTTTTTGACTAGTTCTTCTCTTCTTTCCCAACAACATAGACTACTTTTTCTTAGACTAGACTTTGGGTACCAACCCTTTCATGTTCCTTCATTTCATTTTGTTTTCAATGAAAATGGTTCAAGATGTAATGGCATATTTGAAATTATAAATAAAAATGGTTGGTGTTATGATTTTTTTAATGAAATGATCTTAAATTGTTATGTCATTCTGTATGAAAATTTGTACTAAAAATTTATTATAAATGCACATCCATTCGTAAGAATTAAAAATGAGGCTTTTCGAGGAGAATCACGTATATAAAATCATAAAAGAATCAATCTTATGTCGTTTTTTTTATTAAAATTCAGGTCTTATTATATATTTTTATCAACCCACTATACTCTAATTTTATTAAAATAGTTAGCATTAATTGTTTAGTTCTCAATTTAAATTTGGTTAATCTTCAACTAAATAGAAATAATTGTTGCTATTTTATAAAGGGAAATAACTATAGCCGTTGAGAATTTTTTTAGATTAAAATTGAGAAATTATTCCAATTTTGATTGAAATTTTTTTAAATTTTGCAAATAAGAAATTAATTTTAAAATTGAGAAAAATAAAGGAAAACATTGAAATTTTTACTTTGTTTAAAGGGAGAAATTTGTTTGTTTCAAAAGAAATAAAAAAATTTATCAAATCTTTACATTTTATCATTTTTATAAATTTTATATTCAATATAGATCTTATTTGATAGGTCTTGGCGAGTAGGTTTAAAAAATATTATTTTTATTAAAATTATTAAATCTACATATTGAGACTTATAAAATCTTAAAATTCACTAGCAAAATTCTTAGTACGTAAATGTGCCTCTCCATAAATAAGTAAAAATTTATCACGATCGAATTTTAGATTAATAAACGAGACTCCATCTTTAAAAATCGTAGTAAGAGACCAACACTTGTACAAATATTTTAAATAGGACAATAATTAATTAACCCTAAAAAAAGTACAACCATCGGTAGATATATATGGACTTGTATAACCTTTATTTTTAACTTGTGTAATTATTATTTCGTCGTACGTAGCAAGAAGGAAAAGAAACACTATCAAATAGGACAATAATTATTTAACCATAAATAAGTAAATGTTATTTATATGTATTTAGACTGAGCTTGAATTATGAATTTACAAGAAATATAATATATGTAGGGCTTTGTAATTTTATAGAGCTTGGATTTTTAAGATTTTTTATAAATAGAATTTTATAACTCTAGTTATTTGTATGGAGAATCATCAAAAGGGAATAGAAATGTAGAGAGAAATAGAAAAATACCAAAGGCACGGGAATTACCTTTGAGCGGGAAGCGAGATTTGTTTCAAGGTTCGGGTTATAAGTGTCGAGTTTTTTGGTGTTTTTTATCTCGAAATTGTACATTATATAGTTATAATTGTTTAATTTTCTCACCGTGGACGTAGGCAGGTTGTGCTAAACTACGTAAATCGTTGTGTGATTTTTTTTTTGATGTATGCATAGATGCGCTTCTGTTCGCGTTCAAGAATTGATGTTCCAATTCCAACAAGTGATATCAGAGAAGGGAAAAAAGAATTATGGGCCTTATTCATCCTTTTAGTCAGGCAAACAAACAATAATGTATTCAATTGCAGACAAAAAAACTAATACAATCTAATTTTGACTTATCAGTAGAACAAATGAGGCTTAATATTATATTTATCATGTTCTTTATTTTTCCATAATCACCAAGGCTTGATATTGCATTTATCATTTTTTACTATCTTTTTACAATTTGATATAGCACAATCTTTACTCTTGAATATTAGTTTAGCTAATCAAAACCCACGTTGTGCCATTAATAATATTATTAAAAAGAGTACATAAAGATGCTAAAATACACTAATAAAAAACAAAACATTAAGGTGCCGTTTGGTAACGTTTATGTTTTCTTTTTTTTTTTTCAAAATTTTTCGTAAACTGTAAACGAAAACATATTTTGTATTATTTTTGTTTTCAAAAAACTGTAAATAGTTTTCAAAATTTACAAAATTTTAAAAAACAGAAAAAATGTATTTTCGTAGAGATGTATACCGCTCCATAAGAAAAGTACTTCAAAGACAACTGCAATTAAAGTTGTAAAAGCAAACAATCATTAAAAATTATAGTTATATAATTTGAAATTGAATTTTAAAATAGTAGATAAAAGAGATAATTACACTTACCTCTCTCAAGGTTTAAGCTTATTACAGGGATCTCCCCGTGATCTTTGAAATTACACTGCTCTCCCCTGTCAGACTTGTCTAGCAAACGCTATTAACGACAAATGAACTTTTACCATTTTACCCATGTGTACACATCATTTCTTCTTCTTCTCAAATTACTGTAATTTTATTTGTCCTAATTTCATTTCTTCTTCATCTACCCCATCCGCCACGACCACTTCTGCCACCCTAAAACCAGCACTACTGCGACCAACGCCCAGAAGCGTACCCCAACAACCCACATGATTTCACCGCCATCAATGGAGGAATTTGATGGCTATGGTTTGATCTTGAAAGCTCTGGTTATAAATATGCATATACAAATATATAAATATGCACCTCAAAATATTCATACACATATATATATATATATATATATATATATATATATATATATCCACCTCAAAATTACGCGGCGATACAGCTATCACTTACTACCTCCAGTGTTTACTATCCTTTTGACACCCTAACGCCGCTAATAAACGGCTCCGATCATTGGTACACTAATGCTTCTGCAAAGCAAAATCAAGCAATCACCATTTAATAAATTTTACAAAAAATTATTTTTATAACTTATTTTGAACTTGTCAAAAACATGATCCGATCAGTTAAGTATGTACCCCTCGCCGATTCGATCAACTAATTTTTTTATTTTGACCAATTTCAAGGTAAGTTATTTGATTTCTAGATAGAAAGAAAAAAAAGAAAAAAAAGAAAAAATTGGGTACATATATATATATATATATATATATAATAGAGAGAGAGAGAGAGAGAGTGCAGAGGGATAGGGAGTGAGAGAGAGAGAGACGCCGCACGCCACTGCCGACCCCCACGCCGCACGCCACCGCCGTTTCTCCCTTTGATCTTGATCCAGAGTCGTCGATGCCGAGGACGACCTTGACGACGACGACACTGTTGATGATGCCTGCCGATGAAGCCGTTGATGATGCCTCACCGGCAACAACCGGTCGAATAAGCCGAGAGTGAGTGTTTTACGGTTGAAGTCGAATAACTTACCAGCTAACCAGAGGAAGGTTTGTGTTCTCGGCCGTTTAGTACCCGATTTCTGGAAAAAACCATTACCGGTGATTCTAGGAGAAGCAACTGATTACATTGCTGCTCTGGAGATGCAGGTTAGAGCCATGAGTGCCCTCGCCGACATGCTATCTGGCTCTAGCTCTAGCTCTAGCGCCTCGCCTCGAAATCAGCTCGGTTCAACTCAGCCTCCTCCAAGCTGAGTGCATTGTTTCCCTTATTCTCTAGCAATTTCCTTGTTATCTGTTTTCATTTTTGTGATTACCCTCCCTCAAAATTAGAAACACCTGAGGTTTGCTTTTATGGTGGAGTTCATGGTGGTGGGTGGCGGAGTTCACGGTGGTGGGTGGCGGTGGGTTTGCTTTTGTGTGTGTGTGTGTGTGTGTGTGTGTGTGTGTGTGAGTGAGAGAGAGAGAGAGAGATGAATTAATTCTTCTGAAGCTAGTAAGGGTAAAATGGGAAAAATAATAAAATATTTAACGGTAAAACTAATTTTCGTTCAGCCAACTAACAGAAAGGTTAAAGTAAAATACAAAAATAAAGCAGAAGGGAGGGTAGTGTAATTTCAGATACCATAGAAGAGGTCCCTATAATAAGCTTAAACTTAAGGGAGATAAATTCTGACTCGAAGACCGGACTCCGAATCGATGGTCACGTCGCGAGTCGCGACTCCATCGATGAACTCTTGGTGAGGAGTAGCCGGCTCGGCCATGAACTTAACCTCCGGGGGCCCTATCCACTTCCGGTCAACCGAGCCATCATTGAACACCCTAAGCCACCCGAACACCTCCTCCACCACCTTTTGTCATACTCTATTGTCGCAACAACGCCGACTTTTCTTAAGTGAAATAAAAAAAATAGTGAAGATGCGTATAAACTGATTCGAATTTCTAAGATATCAAAAAAAGAAAAATGAAGAAAGAGAGAATTGGTTGTAAGTAGAAATTGCAGGAGTTATGAAGCATTTTTATAGAAGTGGGAAGTGGGAGACCCATGGATTGTGAAAGAGTAGTGCAATGAAAAGGAAACTTCAAGGCTATTTCGCCCTTAGAAAATGAGGAATAAGAAATGATCATTTGCTTTCTCTATTTTTTCTTGGAAGTTGTCACTATGGTCAACAAGTTTAAACAAATGACTAATAACAGAGAGACTTGGAAGACCGGTCCTCTAGACACCTGATAATTTTTATATTTTTTTTCAGGAATATTTAACACTTGAGCGGAGAAACGAGATTTGTTTCAAGATTCGAATTGTGAGTGTCGAGTTTTTTGGTATTTTTTATCTCAAAATTATACATGATATGATTATAGTTGATTGTTTCTCTCACCCGTAGATATAGACAGGTTGTGCCGAATCACATAAATCGTTGTGTATTTTTTCTTTGATATGTGCATGGATGTGTTTCTATTCGCGCTCAAGGATTGATGTTCCAATTCTAACAAATGGTATCAGAGAACGGAAAAAAGCAATCAGACCCTTATTCAACCTTTTAGTCGGGCAAACAAACAATAATGTATTCAATTGCAAGAGAAAAAAACTAATACAATCTAATTTTGGCTTATCAGTAGAACAAATGAGGCTTAATATTATATTTGTTATCTTCTTTTTTGTGTTTATAATCACAAATGTAATAATTTCTTTGGTATAAAAAATCTATATGTGGCCCACATAGTTATTTATAATTATTATATTATTTAATAACTGGTAAATAATAATATATATCTATTATATTAAATGAATATTGGTGAGAAGTCACATCTTTTGTGAATAGATACCTATTATGAATATGTGCAATTAGCAGTCTTTAATGAAAAGATACTGTTGCCTATAAATAAAGAGGGGTTTCTAACCCAACATTTAATGAAAATGCCTAAAATTCATCAACAGTTTTTATCAAGATAAGATTATAAGGTTAGAAGATTCACTTTATAAGTGCAAATCTTTTCAGCACTTGAACAATCATAGTTGAAGGTACATTATTCATATTTTATCTGCGTATATTGGTATCAGAGTAATCTTCATACTATATTGTTTAGTTGTGTGAGATATGTTTTTGATCGATGTATAATTGTCGGATTCATATTCCTACAATAAGTTTTTATAACAAGTTTCATAAGTAATTATGGTTCATGATCGAAATAGCTAAAATCCAAAGGAACGTAAAAGCATGCATGCATTCCATATACATTTACTAAAACTTCGACAAAACTGCACTAATTATAGCAAACGGTGTCCAAACTGTTTACTGTGTGGATTTTATTTTTCTAAAATAAAATAATAATAATAATATGAAAAAGTGTATTTGGGAGACAATAAAGAGTCGCAGTGTGCCAGTTCTGACACGTTTTCTCTAAGGTATTGTTTGCTTGTAAAATTTTTATTTTGCCTCTTTTTGGGCCAGTGTATGTTCGTCCGATTTTAAGTGCGGTTTTAGATGATGTAATCAGTGGTTTTTGTGTTTTCATTAAAGCCATGTTTGGTTGGGCTAAAATGACTCAATTGCATGAAAATAGCATGTGCAGTCTCTATATTGATATTTATATATAGAGACATGAATGCAGATGTATATATATATATATATATTGTTTTTCTCTTTTACATATTCACTGTTGTATCTGAATCATGATTAAAATCAGCGGTTGTTCACAGTAAGGAGTTTCTTAATTCGAGTAGTTCATACAGATTTTGAAGATATGAAATTTGTATTTTATTTGTGTCCTTGGAATCCTTACATCAATTCCTTCGCATTCGTATCTTATTTGCATTGTTTGAATGCAAATTAAAGGAAATTAAAAAATAAATAAATAAGTATGAACAGTGGTGAGATGCCACTGGTTGAAAAAGGGAAGAAGATGATGAATGGTTGCTTCTTCGTTGAACTTGGTGCGATATGTGTGTTACAAAGTAAAGTTGTTTTTGACTGTTCAAAAATTTCAAATTGAGTTATTTGACTCATATATGCCCATACAAACTCATTTTGGGCATGGTTTGGTGATCTTGAAATTTAATTTTTTATTTCCGGTCACGTGTTTAAGATTTTCTAAAATATGAAAAGTTTAATTGTAATTTTCTATACTTTTATTTATTGCTAAAAAATTAAATAAATGACATAAATTTGTAAATTTGTCACGAAATGATTTATTTGATGATATGAATTTGGTGGACATATTATGTAAATTTATTTTGTCACAAATATGTGTCTTTTATATGTGAATATTGACTATGAGAATTATAATTTGTTTGCATATTTAAAGAAATTTTATTTAGATATTATGTTTATTTTTCGAATCAATATTTTTGAAATTGACTTGGTCCGGTTACATGAGTATATATAATTAGATTCATGTATTATGTGACTTGGGTAATTTATTAATTTTTTTTTTTGTAAACCATCTTTTTACAATTTCATATAGCACAATCTTTACTCTTGAATATTAGTTCAGCTAATCAAAACCCACATTATGCCATTAATAATAGGGTAAATTACATTGACTTTTCATGAGATTTTGATCAAATACAGTCAACCCCATTCATTTGGACAAATTACACTGACACCCCTTAATAGTTAACGCCGTTAACGGAATTGATTAAAAGATAAATTTACCCCCAAGAAAATTGCTTATCAGGATTAGCATGTGTTAGGGTTAGGAAAAAAAAGAAAAAAAAGTGAGGAAGAAGAAGCAGCGCACAGCGTCGCAAAACCCCCCCAACCCCCAACGCTACTGCTCAACAAAGCTGGCCATCGACGGCGCCGCTGTTTACGCCATCCATGTCGACCATCACCACTGGCGACCCATGGCCGCCGTTCCACTGCCGGATTGTCTTTCTATCTATCCCTCTTTCGGTCTCTCTTTCTCTCTCTCTCTCTCTAGCTTTCTATCTCTCCCTCTTTCGGTCTCTCTCTCATCTTTCCACCGCCGTTCACGCAATCCATGTCGACCACCACCACCGGCAACCCCTCGCTGCCGTTCCACCGCCGAATTGTTTTTCTATCTCTCCCTCTTTTGGTCTCTCTCATCTCTCTCTCTCTATAGCTTTCTATCTCTCCCTCTTTCGGTATCTCTCTCATCTTTCTACCGTCATTCCATCATTTTTTTAGAAAAAAATATTATATATATATATACATATATGTGTGTGTGTGTGTGTGTGGTTAAGAAGGGAGAGATAGAATCAAGAAAGGAGAAAATGGGAGAAAGAGAAAACGGAAGAGACACCAGCGGTCGGTGGTGGCCAGTGGCGGGTCGGTGGCGTTAGAGATGGTGGCGGTGTGGTGGTGGACTAGTGCTGTGGAGGTGGAGGCCGACGACAGTCGTCGCGGCGTGGCGTGGTTCGCGCCCTTCTTCCCTTCCTATTTCTTTTATGGTTCTTAACAAAAACTCATTTGCTTCACTAACTATTGCAAGCCGAACTCTTTAACCATGGTGTGCATTATTTTTTATTTAATTTTTAAATATATTTTTATGATAAGATCCATTCGTTATGTAGAGTTCGTCGAGTTTGTTATTGATTCAAAAATTTAAGTTGATCCGATACCTATAACTAAATGATTGAATAACATTTGTCTAATAATTTTTTTTAAATTATAATTTTTACTTATTTATTTATAAATCAACATTATGCGATCACTTAGTTATAGGTATCGAATCACTCTGAGTTTTTTCAGGAACAACAAACTCGACGAAATTTACGTAATAAACAGATCTAATTATAAAGATATATTCAAAAATTAAATAAAAAATAATCTAAAATACGGACCTTTTCCTTACACCATTCATTAATGTGTTAGGTCAAATGTTTCCACAACTTGGATAGATATAAATATGAAAATAAATTTCATTCACAATTAATTTTATTACTCAAATGTTAGTTGACTAACGGCGTGAATTGAAGTGTAATACAAAATTAAACGCTAAGGAGTGACAATATAATTATGCTAAAATGTGAGTTTAATTATATTTGATCGAAATATCAAAAAAATTAATACAATTTACCCTTAATTATATTTTTTTAAAAAGAGTACAAAGATTCTAAAATCACTACTAAAAAACAAGACATTAATGGTTGTCGTCGCAGAGCCGTGGACAACTGCAATTAAAGTACTTCAAGAAAACTGCAATTAAAGTTGTAAACGCAGGTAATCGTTGAAAATTATTACTTATATAATTTGAATATATTTATTTAATAATTTATTTTTAAAATATTATAAATTTATTAATTTTTTAAAAATAATTATTTTTTAACACCATAAATAATAATATTCGATTAACCTAATTATTTTTTAAAATTACTTACTCAACTAATTCAACATAATAAGCTATTGGAATTGAATTTTAAAATGCTAAATAAAATACTTTTAAGCTCCGAGAAGACCACTTTGCCAATTTTGACTTAATGCCTGGTGATAAAATCGGCAATCCCGGCAATAAGATTTTCTGTTTCAGCGGCGGTCTGCGGATCCACGTCAACGGCGATCTTGTTAAGATAGAAGCTGTGGCCCATTCCAGAGCTAATCATCAGCTCCAATTCCTTGTTTTCCTTGTTCGCGGCCTCATAGAACTCCATCTCCGTGTCTCTGATCAAGTCCATCTCGGCCACGCAGAACAACATAGGAGGCAGCTCGAGGGTGGCGATCGGCGGCGCGAGGTGCCCCATCGGGCAAGTTATCCGGTGGTCCTTGGTGCTGCCCACTGGTAGTGCCAGCCCCAAGAACTTGTCCACCATGTCCAGAGTTAGGAATGGCGACTCTAGTTGCTCCAACTCCGACCTACTCCGTTTGGACCGGACGAACCCCGGATGGATCGGGATGGCGCCAGCGAGCCTCAATGGACTGAAATCCACGTTTCCAGCGCGGACGGTGACGTCGTGCACCAGGTTGCCGCCGGAGCTATCTCCGATGAGGAAGACGCGGTTGAAGTCCGCGTGAGCATTGAGCCAGGGCTCGTGGGAGTCTCCCCGGGCCAAGGAGCTCAACCAGAGGAGCGAGGACCAGCCGTCGTCGCAAGCAGCGGGGAGGCGGTGCTCCGGGGCGAGGCGGAGGTAAACGGAGACGCAAATTGCCCGGGCTGAGCGCGCCAACCGCGTGTACATATGGTAGTACATATACCAATCAGGTTGGCTAATGCAAAAACCACCGCCGTGGAAGTGAAGAAGGATGGGCAGCTTTTCGTTGTCAATGGCTCCATAGCTCTCGGTCGCTGGTAGATAAATTCTGACTCGAAGACCGGACTCTGAATCGATGGTCACGTCGCGAGTCGCGACTCCTTCGATGAACTCTTGATGAGGAGGAACCGACTCGACCATGAACTTGACCTCCGGGGGCCCTGTCCAGTTCCGGTCGACCGAGCCATCGTCGAACACCCTAAGCCACCCGGACACTTCCTCCACCACCTTTTTCTCATACTCCATTGTCGCAACGCCTACTTTTCTTAGGTTAAATAAAAAAAAATTAATAGAGATGCGTGTAAACAAATTCAAATTTTTAATATCTTCTTAGGTGAAATAAAAAAAATTTAATAAAGATGCGTGTAAACAGTTTCAAAATTTTGAGTTATCAAAAGAAGAAAATTGAAAAAAGAGAGAATTGGTTGTAAGTAGAAATTGCAGTAGTTATCAAGCGTTTTTATAGCAGTGGGAAGTGGGAGACCCATGGATTGCGAAAGTGTAGCGCAATGAAAAGAAACTTCAAGGCTATTTCGCCCTTAGAAAATGAGGAACAAGAAGAACAAGAAATGAACATTTGCTTTCACTATTGTTTCTTGGAAGTTGTCACTATGGTCAACAAATTTAAACAAATGACTTGGAAGACCGGTCCTCTAGACACTTGATAATTTTTATATTTTTTTAAGGATTATTTTACACCTTCAGCGGGAAATCGAGATTTAAGGTTCGAGTTGTGAGTGTCGAGTTTTTGGGTGTTTTTGATCTCAAAATTATACATTATATAGTTATAGTTGATTATTTCTCTCATCCGTAGGCGTAAGTAGGTTGTGTCGAACCACGTAAATCGTTGCATGATTTTTTCTTTAATGTGTGCATGAATGTGCTTCCGTTCGCGTTCAAAAATTAGTGTTTTAATTTCAACAAATAGTATCAGAGAACGGAAAAAAGTAATCGGACCCTTATTCATCCTTTTAATCGGGAAAACAAACAATAATGTATTCAATAGCAAGAGAAAAAACTAATACAATCTAATTTTGACTTATCATCAGAACAAATGAGGCTTGATAATACATTTATCATTTCTTTTTTGTTTTTATAATCACAAATGTAAGAATTTCTTTATTATGGAAAATCTATAGGTGGCCCACGTAGTTATTTATAATTATTGTATTATTCAATAAGTGGTAAATAATAATAATAAATATCTATTCTATTAAAAGAATATTGGTGAGAAGTCACATCTTTTGTGAATAGGTACCTATTATGAATAGGTGCAATTGGTAGTCTTTGATAAAAAAAGTACTGTTACCTATAAATAAAGAAGGGTCTCTAACTTAACCTTTAACGAAAATGCATATAATCCATCAACCGTTTTCATCAAGATAAGGTTATAAGGTTAGAAGATTCACTCTATAAGGGCAAATCTTTTCAGCACTTAAATAATTATAGTTGAACGTACATTATTCATATTTTGTCTGCGTATATTGGTATAGAGTAATCTTCATGCTATATTGTTTAGTGGTGTGAGATATGTTTTTGATCGATGTATAATTGTCGAATTCATATTCCTACAATAAGTTTTTATAACAAGTTTCATAAGTGATTATAGTTCATGATCGAAATAGCTAAAATCCAAAGCAACGTAGAAGGATGCATGCATTCCATGTATATTTACTAAAACTTCGACATAACTACACTAATTATGACAAACGGAGTCCAAACCGTTTACTGTGTGGATTTTATTTTTCTAAAATAAAATAAAAATAATAATCTGGAAGAGTGTATGTGGGAGACAATGAACAGTCGCAGTGCGCCAGTTCTGACACGTCTTCTCTAAGGCATTGTTTGGTTGTGAAATTTTTAATCTGCCTCTTTTTGGGCCAATGTATGTTCGTCTGATTTTGAGCGCGGCTCTAGATGATGTGAACAGTGATTTTTGTGTTTTCATTAAAGTCATGTTTGGTTTGGATAAAATGACCCGATTGCATGGTAGTGGCATGTGTAGTCTCTATATAAATATTTATATATAGAGACATGAATGCATATGTATATATATTTTGTTTTGCACTTTTACATATTCACTGTTGTATCTGAACCATGATTAAAATCAGCTGTTCTTCACAGCAAGTAGTTTCCTAGTTCAAAAAGTTCATACTGATTTTGGGAATAGAAAATTTGTATTTTATTTGTGTCATTGGAATCCTTACATCGAATCCTTCGCATTCGTATCTTATTTGCATTGTTTGAATGCAAATTAAAGGAGATTTAAAAATAAATAAATAAGTATGAACAGTGACAAAAGTCCACTGGTTGAAAAAAAGAAGAAGATGATGAACAGGTACCTCTTCGTTGAACTTGGTGTGATATGTGCTTACAAAATAAAGTTGTGTTTAGTTGTTCAATTTTTTTTTCAAATTGAGTTATTTAACTTATATATTCCCATATGAACTCATTTTGGGTGTGGTTTAATTTGGTGATCTTGAAATTTAATTTTTTATTTTTGGTCACGGATTAAAGATTTTCTAAAATATGAAAAGTTTAATTGTAATTTTCTTTGCTTTTATTTATTGCTAGAAAATTAAAGAAATGACAAAAATTTGTAAATTTATCACAAAATGGTTTTGTTTGATAATATCAATTTGGTTGACATATTATGCAAGTTTATTTTGTCACATATATATGTTTTTTATATGTGAACATTGGCTATGAGAATTGTAATTTGTTTGCATATTTAAAGAAATTCTATTTAGATATTATGTTTATTTTTTAAATTAATATTCTTGAGAGTGACTTGGTTCTGTTACATGAGTATATATAATTAGACTCTTGTATTATAAGACTTGTGTAATATATATATATATTTTTTGTAAACTATCTCATAGTAGATGTAATATGAATAGAACAATTGTGACAAAAGGTCACATATATGTGTTCTTTCGGTTTAATGTTTAAACTCATACTGTACAAGTTTGATGCATTTTAAGTAGTGAATATCAAAATGATTTAAGAATAGCTACATCATTTTAAAGCATGATGATAATCACACAATAGGAATTTTTACGTGAAATTCATAAAAGATATGTGCATCATAGTGTCAATTAATTTATAAAAACAATAATCTTGGCTTTATAGGATAGTTTTTATTTTTGTCATTTAGTTGGAATAAGATAATAAATTTGAGTATTAAAACCAAAGTTTTTCTAAGCCCACAGGTATGGAAGTTTTTATTTCTAGTACTTATTATTTATTAGTCTTATTAATAAAATATTTTAGTAAATTCATGAATGATCAACCTCTACCCACAGGAATGTTAGAATTTACTACTAAATTAATATTGGTTAATTTAGACAGAATTTTATTTTTCATAGCATTAAAGTTTATGTTCTTGGTTATTGCAGTATTAAGGTTCACTAGTTTTGGTTCTAATATGCCAATATTAAATATTTCTGATTACGTTGGTCAGAAAGAAAATAATATTTCTTATTATGCTTAAAGATCTCCCATAAATTGTGTAGAAAGGTTTTCCTTTGTTAGTGTATCAAATGGATTTTTCATTATTGTTCAATGCATACACTTTAAGATTAGTGGAAGCAATCCGAAATAATTAAAGGATCCAACTAAAGTTATCATCTACTTATTAAGAATCGGGAACTATAAGTTCATTACTTATTATGAATTGTTTGCTTGTTCAAATTTAGAGCTAAAAAATCATAACACATGCATTATGAGTCTTAAGATTGTCGATTTTTGGTCGAAACCATTAATGCACCTTATGAAAATTCGGTTATAATTTTGTACTATAATAATAATAAGAATAAATGTCGAAAAGAGCTTATCGACATAGAGTACCTCATTATGGGAAAGAATGTTGAGTAAAAGAAAGTGTTTATTGAGTATAAATTGTTTGGACTAATGATTATGGATTCATGACTAAAAGATTGCCGATAATACAGTAATGTCTATATGATATTTATCGAACTGCTAGCCATCATGTATTTAATTTATCTCATTAGTAGCTCATTTTATACACTTTAAAAATTATTAGTGAATAAAAGAAACGTGCATATAAAGTTTTGTATAAGTTATCAATTGGGATGAATAAAGTGGGACATGAATGGCGAATTGGTAGCACATATATAAAATTAAAGTAGCTCATAAAGTTCGCATTTAGATAATACTATGCACTATAATACACGGAAGAAAGTACTTCTAATAATATAACCGTCAGTCATGATTCCTGTGTTGAGTTCTTTTTTTTGAGTGAGTGCATTTCATTATAAATAACACGAGTAGTATAATAACCATATTAAGTTATTGTCATTCATTAAATGATTAAATTCTTATGTGGTCCAAGTGGTCGAATGTAAAAATTTCTTTAGTACAGAAAATCTTTGTGCCCCACATAGTTCTTTATAATTATTGTATTATTTCATGAATGGTAATAATAATAATTTATATATTATATTTAAAGAATATTAGTAAATAGTCACATCTTTTGTGAATATGTACCTATTATGAATAAGTGCAATAGGTAGCATTTGATAGAAATGTACAATTACCTATAAATAAAAATAGGTCCCTAACCTAACATATAACGAAAATGCATGTGATCCATCAACAGTTTTCATCAAGATAAGACTATAATGTTAGAAGATTCACTTTGTAAGTGCAAATCTTTTCAGCACTTGAACAATCATAGTTGAAAGTACATTATTCATATTTTGTATACATATACATATATCAATTTTACTTACAACAAAGGCTTAATATTGCATTTATCATTTTTTACCATCTTTTTACAATTTGATATAGCACAATCTTTACTCTTGAATATTAATTTAGCTAATCAAAACCCACATTATGCCATTAATAATAGGGTAAATTACATTGACTTTTTCTGAGATTTTGGTCAAATACAGTCAACTCTACTTTTTTGGACAAATTACACTGACACCCCTTAGCAGTTAACGCCGTTAACGGAATTGATTAACAAACAAATTTACCCCCAAGCAAATTGGTTCTTAGGATTAGCATGTGTTAGGGTTAGGAAAAAAATTGAGGAAGAAGAAGCAGCCCGCTGCGCCGCAAACCCCCATAACCCCCAACGCTGGTGCTCAAGAAAGCCGGTCACCGCCGGCGCCGTTGTTGCCGCCGTTTACGCCATCCACACCAACCCCCACCATCGGCAACCCCTGGTCGTCGTTTTATCGCCGAATTGTCTTTCTATCTTTCCCTTTTTCGGTCTCTCTCTCTCTCTCTCGCTTTCTATCTCTCCCTCTTTCAGTCTCTCTCTCTCATCTTTCCATCGTCGTTCCGCCGCCGTTCACCCCATCCAAGCCGACCACCACCACCGGCGACCCATCACAGTCGTTCCACTGCCGAATTGTTTTTCTATCTCTCTCCCTTTCGGTCTCTGTCTCCTCTCTCTCTCTCTCTCTCTCTCTTTCTACCTCTCCCTCTTTCGGTCTCTCTCGTCTTTCCATCGCTATTCCATCATTTTTGTTAAAAAAATTATTCTATATATATAGTGGTTGAGAATGGAGAGAGAGAGAGAATCAAGAGAAGAGAAAATGGAAGAGAGAGAAAATAGAAGAGATACCAGTGATCGGTGGTAGCCTGCGGTGGGTCGGTGGCGTTAGAGATGGTGGCGGCGTGGTGGTGGATTAGTGCTGTGGAGGTGGAGGCCGGCGATAGTCGTCGCGGCGTGGCGTGGTTCGCGTCCTTCTTCCCTTCTTACTTCCTTTATGCTTCTTAACAAAAGCTCATTTGCTTCACTAACTATTGCAAGCCGAACTCCTTAACTATGCTATGCATTATTTTTTATTTAATTTTTAAATATATTTTTATGATTAGATTTGTTCATTGTATAGAGTTCGTCGAGTTTGTTGTTGATTTAAAATTTTAAGTTGATTCGACACCAATAACTAAGTGACTGAATAACATTTGTTTTAATAGTTTTTTTTAAATTATAATTTTTACTTATTTATTTATAAATCAATATTATGCGATCACTTAGTTATAGGTTTCGGATTACCCTAAATTTTTTTTGAGATCTACAAGGTCAACGAAATCCACGTAATAAACGGATCCAATTATAAAAATATATTCAAAAATTAAATAAAAAATAATGCAAAGTATAGACTTTTTCTTGCACTATTTATTAATGTGTTGGGTTAAATGTTTTCACAGTTTGAGCATGGACAAATATGAAGAAAAAAAATAATAATTCATTCATAGTTAATTTTATTAGTCAAACGTTATTGAACACGCATGAGTTATGAAGCCTTTTTATAGCTGTGGGAAGTGAGAGACCCATGGATTGTGAAAGTGTAGTGCAATGAAAAGGAAACTTCATGGCTATTTCGCCCTTAGAAAATGAGGAAGTTGTCACTACGGAATGTGGAAGTTGTCACAATCGTCAACAACTTTAAGAAAATGACTAATAACAGAGAGACTTGGAAGACCGGTTCTCTAGAGACCTGAAAATTTTTATATTTTTTCCCAGGAATATTACTATGAAATATGTCATATTTTGAATAAATTTAAAATTATGAATTATTGAGTTGTACAATAACCATTTTACGCCTAACCTTTATAAATTACAAAAAAACCAATGCTTTTACGTGTAACAATATATTTAAAAATATATATATTATTAACAGTTGGGGAGTGGTTATTTGATTTATTTATTTCCACCTCTTAGTCTATTTTGTGCATTTGACCCTTTGGGTTTAATTCATAATCCAACTAAGATTATTTGACTGGTTAGTTGCCTAAACCTTGGTAGGAATTACTTTATATTAATCTTTTTTTATTGGGTATATTACACTTACACCCCATCTATTTAAGGGTTATATCACTGTTACCCCATCTATTCTCTAAAATATCACTGCACTCCCTTACTTTTTAATTTTTGTAACACTTTGGTCTAAAAGTTAACTTTTTGTTAACTTTTGAACGGAAAAATAGTATTTTCACACTTATACTCCTTGATTTTTCTTTGTTTTCACACTTACACCCCATGATTTTTTTGGTTTTTGTTTTTTTTAGTTACAAAATTTTATTTAAAAATAAAAAATTACTAAATACAAAAATAAGTAAAATAAAAACATAAAATTTAATTTATTAATTTATGTTTTTTTTTAAGTTTTTATTTTTGACAAAAAAATATTAATTTCTGTACTAAAATATTTTAACATTAGCTCAAACGAGTATAGCAAAATGTTCTATCAGGGATTTCTTTTTATAGTAAAAAATAAATTATTATATTTTTAAAACTCATTTAATTTATTTTTTTCCCTTTTATTACGATGAATCAAAAAGGCAAAAAAAACTCAGATAGTGCGTTGGATAAGAAAATTATACTTTTTTCCAAATCATTTCAATTAAATGAGTTTTAAAAAATATAATAATTTATTTTTTACTAAAAATAAAAATAAAAATAAAAAGATAAAAAAAATATTCAAGATACAACATTTCACTAAACGAGCTAATGTTAAAATATTTTACTATAGAAATTATTATTTTTTTTATCAAAAATAAAATTTAAAAATAAAAATAAAATAATAAATTAAATTTCATGTTTTTATTTTACTTATTTTTGTATTTAGTAATTTTTTATT
>JAOTRH010032623.1:0-20925 GCA_034768845.1 Heliamphora exappendiculata
ATTGTTAACAAATACAAACATTAATACAACAAATTTAAATTTAAATATTTTATAATTTTAAAGAATTAGTAAGGATTTTAAACAAATATTTTAAATATTTTTAAAAGCATCTTAAATTTAGATTTGTATATTATTATTAATTTTTAACGAAATAAAAATAATTTAAAAACATAAAATAAAAATAAAAAAATAATTAAAGAAAACTACTCCAGCATAAAATTGTCAAATAAAGAAAATAAATTTCATCTCATCTCATTAACATAATTTAAAAACATAAAATAAAAATTAAAAAATTAATTAAAAAAACTACTCCATAAAATTGTCAAATAAAAAAAATAAATTTCATCTCATCTCATTAACTTTCTTCATAAAAAAAAAAAAAAATACAAAAAATTTGATAAAAAAACTCATCTTCCAGCCCCGAAAAAAGAAAAAGAACTCAAATAGTCATCTCTTTCATCGGCGCCTGGCTGAACTAGAGGAGAGACTCGACGGCGCTGATCGGCCAGAAAATATACAAAAAAATGACAGAGATAGAGGAGAGAAGAATCGAAGGAAGTCGGCACTCGGCAGTGCACTGTCGGCGATCGGCGAGAGTCTAGACCCGAGATCCAAATTTGAAAAATTAAAAAAAATCGCCACAAATAGAGTAGATCTAAGTAAATATGTTGTTTGGGGGATGTATAGACACAATAATGGGAAAGAATAGACAAAAATTGACTATCGGGAAACTTGGGACCACCCATCACAGAACGCTCACGCCGCACAGTCGCGAGCTCCGATACAGTGTGTAGTAACGGTCGTAACGGCCCGTTAAGCGCCGAAAACGCTGTTACGCTACCGAAACCACCGTTACGGTAACTGTAACAACCGTTACGCCTGCGAAATTTGGTAACACCGCTATAACGGCAGTAACGTGACTCGGCTTACGCCGAAACCATTACGTAACGGTAACGGCCGATTTTTAAAACCATGCGTATGACTTGTGGGTTGTTGAAGAATAAGTGGAGTAAGTTCCTACTTACGCAGAGGACATTTTCGTTAGCCCAATACCTTATGGTCTGTGGGACATTAAGGAAAGATGTCCACTTTGTGTGTAGACCTCCGGTGGCTCTTGTCATTGTTGGTTGGCTGCGTATTCCAAGGAGTTTAGGACTACATAATTATTTCTGTAGCGCAGTGAATTTTTCTACATATAATCCAAATACATTATATAATGTTTTGATGATTTATTCTTTAAATTTTTACCATGTAAAAAGGAACTTTTGGGGACACAAAAAGACTATATTGTTAATAAAAAATATCGTAAAAAAATAAGGTATCCCGGGGGTATTCCATGCATTGTTTTATGTAATGACGATATGTCATATCACAGGGATATGCTAGAACCATTCTTTAAAAAGTGGGCAGAATCTAATGTATTTTTTGAATTTATTAATAAAAATTTCTATTAAATTTTGTTAACTGTGAGTGATTAAATGTGCTGATTGATTTATTGAACATCTCATTTGTTTGTTAATTTGTTCGTGCTAGCTGTTCTTCATTATGTAAAATTGAGACATAATATTGAAGTGGGATATAAACATTCACCTGGCGGTTTATTTGAATTTCAAAGTAACCAATTGGGATTTACTATGCATTCACATGCCACTTCCATTGAAAATCTCTCCAAGAAGTGACATTGCATTTATTCCACTAGTACACTATGTTATGTTTTTTGTTTAATTTTTTATTATTTAATTTGTTACATAAATTAGTAAATGGTGGGAATAAGCCCTTCGGGGGATGAAACTCTGCGAGGCATAAATTAATATGTTATATTTTTTTTTAAAATTTTTTTAATTATTTAATTTATTAAATATGAATGTATAACGACAAATCAACCATGTTAAATCCTCCGGGGGATGAAACTCTGCGAGGTATAAATAAGGATGCTAATTTTTTTATTTTTTAACTATTTTATTAAATATCTATGAATAACGACAAATTAACCCTGGTAAACCCTCTGGAAGATGAAATTCTGCTCGTGTTGGGTCCCACCACCACGTGGGTGACATCATAAAGTAAGTGGGACACATGGTAATAGTTATGTCGTTGAATATTATATCTCATTTGTATGTAGTGGAGGACAGCTGGCACCGACAAATTAATTAAAAAGTAAAAGGTACACTACAATTTAAAGCGGGAAATATGTTTCCCACTTTTATTTTGAATTTTAAATTGAAATCTGAGGTATCTAAATATTATATATTCAGATTTATGTAATGGAGGACAGCTGGCACCGACAAGGTGAAAAGTAAATAATGAAAGAAAATGTATTATGTACATTTAATTAATATAGGAGCACTTCACATGGAGAATTTAATAAAAGGGGAAGCGTTCCCCTTACGTAGAAGACTATTTACATAAAATAATATTATTTTCAGCCACTGTTATTCTCGAAGAGGAATATTTCATACAATATACCAATGTTGCCAGATGTCCTATTTTATTACGTTGCCTTTTCTAAGTGGTGTTTTTGATTTAGATGGCTTATAATGTTGTATATTCTTCACAATTAATTTAGGATTCTGTAGTTAAAATAAAAGGAATATATAGCTTTATTAAAGTAAAGATTATAGATGTGACATAAATTGATCTTCTTTACGAAGATACACCGATGTGACCCGTTAATAGTTGTTATCTGTTAAATATAAACAGATGGAAGTTGAGAGGAGTAGTCAGATAAAAATAGATCCTCAATTTGGAGACCTTTTCTGTAACTTGCCTAGTGATCTCCGTTGTGAAATTAAGAAGAAATATTTTCACCATTATGTGGAGGATGCTTATGAATACTTCTTTTTTCGGAATGAAGAAGTGCTAGGAGAAATTGTGTCAGGTGTTAAACGTGGGATGTACACGTGGGTAATGAAGATGGTTGCTTCCAAGTTTGGAGTATTCTTCCGCCAGCTCTTCGATAGAAGAGCTTGTGAGCATGTAGTGTTAAAAGGGGAATTGCCCCATAGGGTAATACAGGATATTGCTTGCACCGCAGAAAGTAACCTTGATGAAGGAGGATACTACGCGGACTCATTAAAGGATAGCATGGCAGTCATACGCGATGCAATGCGACGAGGGATATTTGACACCTATGACATTGTAATCCTTCAAGATGAATGCATTGTGCAGTTCACGACGGAGGCTGTAACTGTGAATGATGTAGTGGTTAGTCCACATAGGATTTTTGGGATCCAAAAAAAGTCACCAAATGTAGATATGATTCAATAAATGCAATGAATTTAGTTTCAGTTTCATCTTAATATATTATTTAATTTTAGTTTCATCTTTCCCTAACTGTCGAAATCTGCAGGTTTTGGATGGTATATCAGCTACTGATTTCCATAAAATATATATTGAATTGTTCATTGAGGTTGAGATTATTTCACAAGAGCATTAAGGTGGAATAAACCGTTAACTATTGTATCCTGCGCTCCCATCGCTAATGGGTTGGTCAGAGTAAATGTCAATGACAGTTTGCATATGTTCATACATTCATATTTAATAAATTAAATAATGAAAAAAAAATAAAAAAATAGCATATTAATTTATGCATCGCAAAGTTTCATCTCTCGGAGGATTTAACAGAGTTGATTTGTCGTTATTTATAGATATTTAATAATAAATTAAATAGTTAAAAAAAAATTAACCTCCTTATTTATATCTCGTAGATTTTCATCTTTCGGAGGGTTTAACAGGGTTAATTTATCGTTATACATTCATATTTAATAAATTAAATAATTAAAAAAAATAAAAATAACATATTAATTTATGCCTCGCAGAGTTTCATCCCCCGGAGAGTTTAACAGGGTTGATTCCCTTCATTTACTAATTTATGTGACAAATTAAATAATAAAAAATTAAACAAAAAACATAATATATTATTATACTAGTGGAGTAAATGCTATGTCACTTCTTGGAAAAATTTTCAACGAAAGTGACATGTGAATGCATAGTAAATCCCAATTGGTTACTTTGAAATTCAAATAAACCGCCAGGTGAATGTTTATATCCCACTTTAATATTATATCTCCCACTTCAATATTATGTCTCAATTTTATGTAATGGAGGACAGCTGGCACGGACAAATTAAAAAGCAAATGGGATGTTCAGTAAATTAATCAGTACATTTAATCACTCACAGTTAACAAAGTTTAATAGAAATTTTCATTAATAAATTCAAAAACTATATTGGATTCTGCCCACTTTTTAAAGAGTGGTTCTAGCATAATATTCCCGTGATATGACATATCGTCATTACATAAAACAATATATGGAATACTCCCTGAACACTTTGTTTTTTTACGATATTTTTTATTAACAATATAATCTTTTTGTGCCCGCAAGAGTTTCTTTTTACATGGTAAAAATTTAAATTTAAAGGGTAAATTATTAACAACATTATATAATGTATGTGGATTATATGTAGAAAAATTCACTGCGCTACAGAAATAATTCTGTAGTCCTAAACTCCTGTCCCATGAAGCCTTCCCGGATCCTTCAAGGATTAAGCTTAGGGTGCGGTCGGGTTTCATCTCCAATTCCTGAAAATGTTAACACGTCAGGATCTGCAGTTTCTATAACTATTCTATTTTGAATGTGTTCAATAGTTTCCTGGTGCATGTGGTGTATGTCTCGTATGACTTGTGGGTCGTTGAAGAATAAGTGGAGTAAGTTCCTACTTACGCAAAGGATATTTTCGTTAGCCCAGTCCCTTATGGTATGTGGGACATTAGGGAAAGATGTCCACTTTGGTGTGTAGACCTCCGGTGGCTCTTGCCATTGTTGGTTGGCTGCGTATTCCAAGTTACGTAGTTGTGTGCCCCATATAAATGGTTGTTGAGATTGTACTCTGTATAAGAAGTCAGATCTTGAAGTAGATTCAGCCAAGATAGTTGTTCAGATAGCATCCCTATTTTTTTTTTTTTGGACTCTGCCTGGTTGCCTTGAGTACTTCCTTCTCAATGAAATGTCCATCCTGTGCTATGTAGTCTGCCACGTGGGCGTCTGAACGTGGAACTTGTGTGTTTGGATGGAAAGACTTATTCCCCACTTGCGGATCTTTGATATCGCAGTGTGTAGGAGTTGTGATGTTGAACCTTTTCTCCGTTTGTAGAAGGATGTGGAGATGAGGCTTATCGTCCTGGTGGTTTCTGTAGCAACTTTTATGTAGGTATGATTGTATGGTAGGAAGAGGGACCAGATGTGGTCTAGTACAAATTGAACAATTAAATTGCATTGAGGATATGTTAGGAAGAGTGATTTACCTTTAACTCTGAAAGAAAGTGAAGGTCTGGCCATATTTATAGTAGTATCTCACTTAGAAGGGCTTTACTGGTTAGTATATAGATGAGAAGAATGAGAATAGATGGTAATGAGAAGACATGCTTTTAAAGTGTCCCGTAGGGGCATGGGTGTCTTTAGGGGCAAAACCTATTATAATATTACAGGTTTTGTCCCCGCGTGCTGTTAGGCGCGCGTTGGGTCCCACCACCGCGTGAGTAACGTCATAAAGTAAATGGGACTCACATAGTAATAGTTATGTCGTTGAATATTATATCATATTTGTATGTAGTGGAGGCAACTGGCACCGATAAATTAAAAAGCAAATATTAAAAGGTACACTACAGTTTAAAGCGGGAAATATGTTTCTTACCTTTATTTTGAGTTGCTTTGCTTTCCTTGCTCGGTGATTTCAAATTTCTAAATTGTTTTGCAATCTCCAAAATAATTTATGGGCTGCCTAGTATCTTGTTTCTTAAGTTTCCAGGTATTGTCTAATTGGGATTTGGTAGCCAACGAATCCTTTCATAAATAAATGCATTAACATGTTTTCAGCCCGAGGGAGCATTGGATGTGTTCAATCCCTTGTACAATTTGGTTGGGAAATGTACATTGATGGCACATAACAAGCCTACTGTTTGAACTGTGTTTCTGGGTTTTTTTTTCCCATTTTCTCTTTTTTGTAATCATATAATTTTTTGGTTTTGTTATCTTGATCATGAGAGAGAGAGAGAGAGAGAGAGAGAGAGAGATCTTCAGTGTGCCCCCTTATGTGTGGTCCATATCATCACACATGATGAACCTGAAAAGATGAGAGATGATCACGTTGTTCTTGTTTTCATCACAAGTGATAAGGACTAGTTTTGAGTGGTTGAAGGGCCACCTAATCCCTTGTCCATGCTTGGATCATCTTGATTTTGGAGAAGGGTTTGCTGAGGGAAAAGAAAAACAATGGGAAATAAAGTGGAAAGCTAACTGCCTGAGAGAACTAAATGGAACAAATTAACTTCACAACCTTTTTTCCCCTTTTCCCTCAGATTCCCCCATAAATCTAGGACCAAATATCAACTTACATGGCTTTGTTTTCTAGGTATTTATGGCACATTCTATCTCTTGCAGTTTTTTGGCACAGCTTGGGTTATAGAAATCAGGCTCCCCGCTCCACAATAAAGTGTGCTAATGTTAATATTTCTACTTTTTGTTGCGGAAGTCTTGTGCACTCGAGTATTCATGTATATGTTGACATTTTTTTAAATGGAAGTTGGCTGAGGTCAATAATTCTCTCCCTCCTACCCAAATTCGAAGTGTGAACTTTGCTTCACTATAAATTTTCTGCCATGGAAGCCCGAGTGTGACAGAACTTGCATTGAGCGTAATGTGTGTGCGTGTGTTATTTTTATATTTTGGCTTGTTAGTTGACTGTGACTTTACTTGCTCTAGTCTGTCAGCATTAACGAGTTCCTAAAGCCCGCTGAAGGAGAGAGGTACTACACTCCTGGTGGTCGTGGTCGTGGGGGTCGTGGGCGTGGTTCAAGAGGAGGTTATGGTGGAGGTAGCCCAGTGAGCAATGTGGCAGCCCCTAAAATTGAAGATCCTGGGCAGTTCCCAACCTTAGGTGCCAAGTGAGATTCTCCGTTGCCTCACTCTCAGTCACTGGAGTCTTGTTTGGATTGTTATTCTAATCTCAACTGAGTGGCCGGAAAATTGACTTAGAATAATGGAGTCTCCTATACCGAAAAGGTTCTTAATTTTTATGCCTTGAAGGTAAATTTCATGTGTTCCCATGTAGCTTCCTCCCATACTGATAGTTTATGATTCTTATATTTTGAAATTTTTTGGCACATGATTGTTAATTTGTGACATACAAATTGTTTCTCAGTTTTGCCTTGAATAGATGGTAGACAATTCAGTTCTTTTCAGTTTTAGATCTTCAAGTAATATGGTAATCTAAGTAGCATGGACATGCGACATGACACAGACACACCCATATGTTATTATGGGAAAAGTTATCACAGAAGACGAGGTTGAATGGTTTTAGAAGTGTCCTAAAGTGTCGGGGAAATTTCTGATATTATAAATTTAGTTTTTTAAACGTTTTAAAAAGCGCCGAACACACATTTAAGAGTGTTTGAGCAATGTATGTCTAACACGACAAACCACCTTCATAAAAGTGTCCTCGCTTTTTAGATGGTCTAATATTTAGTTTCCGCATGGTGTTGACTGCTCGTACTCAAGAAATGAGTAAAATGAAATGAAAGAAACTGTACCCTAAATCCGGTGGAGATGTATCATGATTTTTTTTGTTCCGGACTAGTATCTGAGTTTCCAATTCTTTTCCCAGACCTTTCCATAGTTTTTAAGTGTCATTTTTATATGCTGCAAAGTACACGTTTGCTATGTATCTTATTGGAGTGGGCTTCTCTTCAGTTGCAATCCAACTCGGGAGGTATGTTTGTGCCTCCATGGAAATTACTTCAACCTCACTTTGATGGTTCGAATCGTTCATTTTGTAAGGCATATTGATTTGCATGATCATATCGCATTATTTTTTAACGGTTTATTTTCAAATCATCTATAAAACATGGGTGCTTCAAAAAACATGTTGTATCTACGTCCAGTACATATTGGGTACTAGTACTTTGCATGATATTTTTGCATATGTTTTTGTTGCGGAAAACATGTACCTAAATATTTTTTTTCTTAATTTTTGCAGTACTTGAGAAATGTCTAATAAATTCTCAAGTTGTACTTCACCGGAAATAATACATCATTTCATACAAATATGAAAGATAGTTTCATTAATATTTTTTTTCTATAGTTGGTATATTTTCTTAGTTAAACCTTGGTTTTTATGTTATTTAATCTAATGCAATTTACGTCTAGTTTGTATCTAAACTCGTACACATGCGTCATGGTAAATCATACTTACCGATCACGTTTTGTTCTTGAAGATAAATGTGATTTGATCGTATGGTTATAGTCGTTTGATTAATTTGATTTTTTGAATAAATGATTTTTTTGACAAATTCTAGAAGATGAACGATTTATATCACATAGTTTGGGTCATGTTGGACCCCACGAAGCCCGATCTGTGTTTCTTATGTTGAACTCTAATATTCCTACTCTGCTACTAGGGCTCTTTTGTTAAGCATTTTGGGTGTTCGAATCTTTTAGAAAAGGAATTGGGTATTTAACCCTTTTGGAATTCATTTCCTTATTGTTCAAATGAACGTAGCATTCTTCGCTCATTTGTTCACATATTTTTCTTGTGGATCTGGGTTAAAACCGGATTTTTAGAAAGTTCCAAAAAAGTTATAAAAAAGTTAAGGCTCTGTTTGTTTCGATTTAAAATATTTTATCGTAAAAAATATTTTACATGTAAAATAATGTTATAAATATAATTTTTTTACTTGTATTTTTTGGCATATGGTTAATATTTGAAAAATATTTTTAATGAAGAAAATTAAAGAAATCATCACCTTAAATGGTTTCTAATTTTGTATTTCTTTCTCTCATTCTCATATTATTTCTCTTTTTCTTACACATTTTCATCCATTATGAGTGGGCAGAATTAGGTGAAGGAATTGGGTAGAGGTGCAATTCTAAAATTAATTTACAAGTTACTGTTTTGTAAGTCAAATTTGGTTTAATAAAATAAAATATTTTACATAGGTATTATTAACCGAACAAAAAAAAAATAGTAAAATATTTTATTTAAAAATATTTTACATCGAAATAAACGAAGTCTAAATGTCGAAATTACTGTGTTTTAAGATAACCTGTACATTTGAATCTGAACAAGAATTGCTATAATGCATAGATCAAGTTTGGAGGTTTTTGTTTTTAAATCTTTGTATAATTTTAACGGTTGCATTTGGACAGAGGAACATAAAATTTACGTTAACAAAAAAGTTTCGAGCCTCTTTGGTCTCATGAGTTTATAATAAAGATTTATCAAGGAAACAGTGATGAGGAAATTTTAACAAATAATTTTAGTTTATTTATTTATTTATCCTTTTCTTTTCTCTTTTTTAATTCTCTCTCTTTTATAAGGTCGACTTGCCAAAGAGCGTAATTCAGGCTATAGTCGAGTGGCCTATACCCAAGATCATTAGTGAAGTTCGTACTTTCTATGATTTAGTTACTTTCTATCGTTCTACAGAATTGAAGGATCGCGCCAGTAAGCAATTGCATGAATCAAGGGAGCCTCGAATGGACTAAAGCAGGCAACGAAGGCTTCCCTTTGGTCAAAAGATGTCTGAAGGGAAAAGAAAAGTGCTCCTAAACTAATTAGAGAAAAACAATTTTTGTTAACTTATTGATTCCTTTTTCCGAATTTATAGTTTGTTAATTTCCTAGTTTAGTGTGAGATAGAGATAGGCATATCTTAACAATAAATAAATTAATGAATGAAAGTGGAAGAAATAGAATTGAACCCCCTTTCTTTTCTGACAGGCAAATCACTCTCGGAAGGAATCCTATCTTTCGTACTCTTTCTATTTTTTTAATTCTATTATTTATTATATTATTCGATCTTGTGGTACAGCTCTACCATTAGATACTAGATGAGACGGAAGAGATGGGAAATGTGCTACTCTTGATTGAGATGGGGTTAGTTAAGATGCTACTCTTTGCTTAGTTAGCTCGTTCTTCAGATGTACTTGTAGCTCTATCTGTTGAGTTAGCTCTTTAGTTCGGTATTGAGTGAGTTGCCTATGTCAGAGAGAAGAGAACAGCTACTGCTATTACCTACCGCGTTTGAGAGGAGGTAGCTACTTTTAAGAAGCAAGAACTCACAAGGTAACTCAAAACTAGAATACAACAAAGATTTAAGATCATTTCTTCAAATCGCTCTCCATTTCTAAGTTCATAGCCTTCGCGGTAGCTTCATCTATGTTACCTACCAAATAAAAGGCCTGTTCAGGAAGACCATCTAATTCTCCGGAAAGGATCAATTGAAACCCTCTAATTGTTTCTGCTAGACCAACATATTTCCCCAGAGAACCGGTAAATACTTCTGCTACGAAAAAAAGTTGTGATAAAAAACGCTCAATTTTTCGTGCTCTTACTACGGTTAAACTTACGCCCCGTAACTCTTCCTCAGCCAAGCTTGGGCAGAATAGCAAAGCAAGTACAAGTATTAGTAACATAACAAAAATGTCTTCCTCGTCATTAATATGTTTGCTCGCGGTAATTGTGGCCTCTCGGGAGAATCGGATCGGGTCCCCTTTCAAATGGGTTAGGAAGGGGGCTTAGCCTCTGTAACGAATCTAACTAGTTCTCTCGGCTGGTAGTCCCTCTTCTCTTAATGGTTGGACCCATCTACCCTAGGCATGCTCCACCAAAAACCATTTATGGGCAGCTTAGGAATCAGCCTTTGACTTCTTATTCTTCATCATAATATAATATAATCTTATTTCTCTTCGTAAAAACCCCTGCCCGAAATTCGAAATTCGAATTCTGAAATTTGAAACATTTCTCTTTATTAAAAAATCGAAAAAAAGTCTTTTACGTTAAAAGTTAGAAAGAGCCTACTAGGAAAAAAGAAAGATGGTTGGAATCTACACATTGATTTTTTTTTTTTTTTGGAGCCGTATGCGTCAAAAGGTGCATGTACGGTTTCTAAGGGATAAAAATTTACCCTAATCAACCGACTTTATCGAGAAAGACTCTTTTTATCCAAAGAGTGTGAACTGTACAAGTTACCAATAAGGTTTATTAAATGAAGAATGAAGTAAGAGGCTCCGATGTATAGAGAAGATCTCACCGTTTAAGAAGTAACCATAGAAACGACGGAACCCACTATTCCTTTATCCGTTTACTACTTTTTTATTTACTATGTTTTTGATATCTAGTAAAATACAATTTTTTTTTCTCGGCATTTTCCCTCGAAAAAAGGAAAAAAAATTGTGGTCGGGAAGGCTATAGTAGCCAAAGCTATTGGAATTTTTATTTTATACATTGAAAAAATCTGTTTTGTTATTAATAGACTAAGAAGGGGAAAAGAATAACTAAAAGAAAGTAAATCAATTAGTTATTTTTTAAAGTTTCATTTATTCAATGACCAGTAAATCAATTAGTTATTCCTTAAAGTTTCATTTATTCAATGACCAGAATTAGACGGGGATGTATAGCTCGAAGACGTAGAACAAAAATTCGTTTATTTGTATCAAACTTTCGAGGGGCTCATTCAAGATTTACTCGAACTATTACTAAACAGAAAATAAAAGCTTTTGCTTTGGCTCATCGGGATAGAAATAGGAAAAAGAGAAATTTAAGTCGTAACTTATACCATTCGAAAGGCGCACTGATGAGCAGCCCAACTTAGATGACTAATGCCTTCTCCCAACCTCAAAACCTTTTGAGGTTGAGCACAAGAAAAGAAAAGGCAAAAAAGAAGCAACTCCTTGAGCGCCAGATTGAGGATGAGGAGGGGGGGAGTATGGAAAACGAGATAAAGAAAGAACTGTATAAAATTGAACCGATCTATAATTTTACTATATTTATATAATATTATGTACTGTAAAATCTTAAAATACAAGAATTTTAAAATATATATATATATTCAATGATATCTGAAATGTGTTAAAAATAAGGGTATCTAATTTTCGACAGCTGATAACGTGCTCCAGCTTTGTGTGGTAAAGAGGTGTTAAAAAATCATAAACTTTATTAATTCAAATTATTTAGTTTAATTTGGTTTTTTTTTTATTATATAGGATTTGGTTTCGGGTCTAAGCAAGCTTCTAAAGAACAGTATGAAACTGAACGATTTTTTAATTTTGTTATATTTACATAATATTATGTACTATGATTAAAAAATTGAAAATATCAATTATTTGTTTTACCTCTTTTCTTGTTCTTTGTTTTATGATTTAATTTTTTGTTTTTTTCACAACATTGTAATATTATTTAATTCAAAGACTATTGATAATCAATAAAAAATAATAAATGAATAAAACATAATACAGAATTTCTAGATACAAAACTTTCTTTTTGTAGTCGTTCAAAACAAATTTTCAAACAAAGCATAAAGCAAAAATAACATTAAAATTGGTAACATAAATAAACGTGCAATTTCTTAATATAAAATCAGTAACAAGTATTTAGTGTTAAAATTACAGTTCTAAACTGAAACCAAACCATTTTTTATTATTTCAATTCCATAGTAGTCACAGAGTTTTATTATTTTTATAAATATTAATATACTTTGTACGTATATTTATATATTATTTATATGTAAACAACCATTTGCTCGGCACTGGTTAGCATTTTCTATATTACAAAAAAAAACGTACCAGAGAGTAGCAGACAACAAATCAAAAACTAATAGAGACAAATTAGGGCAGTAATTAATCAAAGGCTATTAATTATGTTGATTTACTTCATCTGGAGAGAACAGAATTACCAGTTTGCTTAGTCTAGTGGAGCTAATCGAATATGGGGTGTTTGGCAAAGCTTCTGGGCTTGCTTTTAGCTTTCTGTTACAACTTTCTGTTACAAATTTTGAAACGGGAAAAAGTGTTGTGCCACAACACCTTCCCGAATATGTTTTTATAATTAGATCCATTCATTAGGTAAAGCTCGTCGAGCTTGTTATTCATAAAAAAAATTAAATTGATTCGATACTTATAGCTAAGTGATCGCATAATGTTAATTTATGAATAAAAATTATAATTTAAAAAAAAACTATTAAATAAAAATTATTCAATCACTTAACTACAGGTATCGGATCAACTTAAATTTTTTTATGAATAACAAATCGACGAACTCTGCCTAATGGATAGATATGATCATAAAAACAAACTCGGAAAAGTATTGTGCCCATTCCGACAAATTTTATCAATCGGCTACAAAAAAATTTCAAATACCTATGACTTTTGCTACAAGCTATAATTACTTTATTTTTTATAAATAACTATTTTCAATTACAAGCTAACATATTTACTAAACACTCGCAACTTCTATTACAAGCTACAATTTATAAACTACTAATTTCACTAATACCAAACACCCATATCTCGTCAACTAATCGAATGCAATTATGAATAATGTTGCATATGGAAGGCCAATTAAAGATGGAGTAAGGCAAAACAAACAATTCTTACACTAATCAACAAATTTCATTTGTACATGCTTTCATAATCAATGTGAGGCATTCTTTAAAATTTATTTTAAAACTTTTTAACTTATAAAACTTTTTAACTTATAGCTCAGGCAAAACAAAAAAAGTTAACAAAACTCAAATATGTGTTTATAACTTTTTGTTTATAATTTTTAATTATAAATCAACAAACACAAATTCTATTATTATAAATTTACAACTGTAACAAACAATTATAACTTCTGCTTGAAGTCATAATCATATTTTTTCAACAATTATCTATAAATTCATAATTTCAGTTACACTAAACACCCAAATAGTTAAAAGAATAGGATCATATCAGATTTCCAAAGTACGACGAAAAGCAAAATCTAATTGAAGTTGTTTGATATGGAGTGGGCTTCTAATTAGAGAGAGAGAGAGAGCAGAGGATAGCACTTTTACATGCCATGGAGGAGCCAAGATTCGAGGCAGTAGAGCAAGAACGACCACATCTGTTCTCTTAAGAAGAGCAGCAGCCGCTGCTCTGAGTGACAGGCTGTCCACGGATGTTCACTGTGGGAGGCTTCGCGTTGCCAATGGCAGGTTGGCTTGCCATCCTGAAATTTCAGGAAAAAAAAAAGGGTAAATGAGGTAGATAATAATACCCAAATGAGTAAATAGAGAACGGCAAACGCAGAAAATTGAAGTATGGGGTTGGGGTTGAGCTCACGGTCCTAATCAACACAACCGACCTAATTCCATGTTTACCCATTTAGGCTTGTGCGCATGCTTTAAGGGTGGAGGTTGGAGGTTTTGTTTTGGACTGGCCGTCCTGTGAGGAACGAACTTAAGGTTTTCTAATCTACATCTAGATGGATGGGTCATATATTTTTGATCTCACCAAAGATTAAGGTTTTGTGTGCTTGTGATAAGGTTGGAGTTTCGAGGTATTGTTTTGGGTTGGTCACGCTGTGAGGAATACAGTTAAACCGGTTGGGTTAGACACTTATTTATCTCACCTTTGGATTATGCCTTCTCTAATTCCACATTTATCCATTTCAGTTTGTGTGCATGCGATAAAGTTGGAGTTTCGAGGTCATGTTTTGGATTGGTCATCCTATGACGAATTCAGTTAAGGATTTCCAATCTACATAGGGTTGGTTCAGACATTTTCGATTTCACATTTAGATTATGCATTCTCAAAGATGACCTAACCATGCCACCTCTTAAGTTTCAACATCAACTTAAATACGAGTTCAAGGCTAAAGACTAAAACATTGGAATGTGATATTTAATTAGTTTGACCCTTTTAAGCCTCCCAAAGAGGCCCTTCATTGGTCTATTTCTAGAAGGCATGTAGTCCCCACTTCCCCAAATCCCACAATCATGATTTCAAAACAAATTGGAAGGCAAAACTGCAGTGATTACAAGAAGCCACACAAGTTGCTTGCTGAGACTGGCGTGCGTTTGGTCATTTTATTTATAAGCCTTTAGCTAACTTTTTCCATCATTGGCCCAAATAAATATACTTTTTAGATTCCTTTCATCACGAGAAATCAGAAAACTGAAAATTTTTGATCATTTTTTTAAAATGGTATCATCAGAACTTTTTAAAAAATAATAATAATAATAATCAAAATTTATACTTTTTCGGTTCCTTGTAATAAGAGAAGTTTAAAAATTTGCCCATTCGGGTTTAAATTGAAATAGGACCAAATGCATGCAGAAAAGCTTGCAGCATGATTACTCTACTAATTGTATTTACGAAAATTAAGAAAAATAACTACACAGCACCCACCTATTTCTTATTGAAGCAGTCATAGCCATGAAAGCCTGCTCCACATTCGTAGCATCTTTTGCACTAGTCTCCATGAATGGAATACCGATTTCATCAGCAAATGCCTAAAAGAAATGAAGTAAAGAAGTAACTATCTCTTAATGGGGTAACTTGAAATGTATTCTCCAAAATATAAACAAAATCCTTCAGAAAGTGCAGTGCTAGTCTTACCTTGGCAGTTTCATAAGGAACAACTTTGTTTGCAGTTAGATCATTCTTGTTCCCCACAAGAAGTTTGTTGACACTGTCACTTGCATAGCGATCAATCTCATTCAGCCACTGTTTGACGTTATTGAAGCTCTCTTGGTCTGTGACGTCATAAACCACCTACCAGAGAAGCCATCCCAACGAGAAATTAGTATTAGAACCAAAAACCTGGTGCAAAAATCGCAATTACCTAAAAGAAAAAGGGAAAGGCTTTAGAAGGAGAAAACTCACTATGATGCCGTGCGCTCCACGGTAGTAGCTGCTAGTTATTGTCCTAAAACGTTCTTGCCCTGCAGTGTCCCACTGTGCATGTAAATGAAGAAGCAAACTGAGCACTTCTTTGGACATTAAGAAACCACAGCCTAGGAAAGAAAAGGTTACATTGACTGGCAAAAGTTGAGAGAACCATGATGTGGTGCGATTAAGAGGCCATTAACAGTACTAAAATATAAATGAAGAATATGGCTATGATCTACGTTCCATGAACTCTTTTAAATGTATGAAGTACTCGTGCCAGATACTCGACACTTGGATAAACGTATAGGATAAATGTCCGACATTTTTAATTGGACATTCAACCAAGAAGCATGTTTAGTAATTAGTAATTTGAGTTTGGTATAAAAGTATAGAACTATACATAAACATTCATATTATGCATGGAGTGCTTAGATACATACCCGTACCCAACACTCATACATGAGTACATATAACATAGGCTATGATCAGAAGAATAGTGTATAAGAAGAAGATAGGCTATGATCAGAAGAATAGTGTATAAGAAGATAGTTTCCTCTCCTTCCAATATGGAACATATAAATATAAAATGGAAGAATTCCATGTAGAGTTCATGTCACTCAATACAGAAAATTAGAGACTGTCAAAGAACATTTAGAAAGCAAACAAATGCCTACAATTTGAAGTTTGATAGTCTTCCCATCTTGCTCCACAGTGCGTATTTTCTACAAGGAAAAAGGCAGGAGATAATAAAAAGATTAATCCAATTGGTCATTTCAAAACTGACTACTTAGCATTCGGTAACATTTACTCACAAAATCAACTCCAATGGTGCTTATGTAACTCTCCAAATATGAATCATCCTATACACACAAAAATGAACCACAGAAATCATCAGGATCCAAAAGGTGTTGAAACATATAGAATCAATGAATGGGCACACAACACTGTAACTCAAGACATTAAAAATCTTTCTACAGTGAGAGCAGCAATGGCATTCTGAATGCAGGTAATCATACATCCTGAATGCAGGTAATCATATAGCTAAATTTTACCATGTATGTCGCCTCCTCATGTAACCATTGCCATCATCTCAGTTATCATCTATCCAAAAACAGGGGTTGATTGATGAGGTCAATGTTTTAAAATAAAGGCTGGATGAAGAGAAGTTCCTCATACTTACAGCCTGTGTGTCAACCATTAAGAAGGCAAGTTTTAACATTGTTTAACAGAATTCTTTCACTGGAAGTTGTTCGCTGTTTCTTATAGTACAAAAAACCATTAACAATGCTGCCCAGAACTGGAATGCGAATTTTTTCCAGACATGGTATACCATGAGTTGGTTGGTGTGAAAGAAATGTGTTAAGGTGGGAAAATATCTCCCCTACTCATTCGTTCTTCTAGATGTTTAGAACAACTTTGTATCATAATTAGACATCAAATAAAATATAATCTATCAAATGCATTTCTACTCGATTTTGAACTCTTTAACATATTCAAAACTAAATACGTAAAAACACATTTCTAAGTCTATCTTGTATGAGTTGAGCTATTGATGCACTATGGCCACTCTTTTAAATCTTATCTTGAGAAGGCCTCCAACATTTCAGTTTATTTGATGTTTCTTCTCATAACGGACATCAGGGAAGTCTATAAAAAAGAAAAAGGAAAAATAGGTATAGGGTGCTTTGGTTGACTAAACAGTCTTTTGCAATGAAAGTTTACGATACATTTAACCAATTCTGTACTTTAAACTGCCAATTAGATGTGCTAGAAACAACAATAGCAGGGAGTGCTATCGACACTGGAACATATTTTCTGGTAACTACATTTGAATGAGCAAGCAATGACAAATTTTATTTCTTAGACCGCCAAATACCAAGATTTGTGAGAACCTGCAGAAATGCCTCTTATCTGAGAAAATAGTTCTTGGATTTTCTAATTATTTCATAGGATGACTGTCATAAACATAAATTGAATAACAAAGTTAAACTAATTATAGGTACCATTTGATTTTGATAAAAATGATATGCTGGTCTAGTGTATGCCATAAGCTATGATATGTCATAGTTGAAAGTGGTCATGGGCTGAAATAAGGAGCCAAATAATAATAATAATAATAATCAGTATTAACTTCACTTTCAGCAGGATCTAACAGAATTCACAGCAATTATTACCACAATTACATGAACATGTTGAAGTTGTTAAAAATAAAGATACAGTCAGAGGTGGAGCTGTGTTGGGGCCTGAGGGGGCCATGGCCCCCCCAACTATATTAGAAATCCCAGTTATCATAAAGAATTCAACTAATAAAGCACATCGCTGTAGAAGATTGGCCCCCCTAAGAGAAAGAAATACTTTCAAGAATGGAAGTTTCATCTCAAACCGAAGAACGGAACTGAAGTTGCATCTTAAAATTGTAGAACGGCAGACGGCCTTCACAGGTGAGTCATTCTACTTAATTTCTGACTTTCTCTTTCTCTTTTGTTTGTGAAAGTTCTTTTAACTAATCTTAAACTTATTTTTGAGAGTTTCTGAATCTAAATATCTAATAGAAGACGCACAGGTTTCATGATTTAATTTACTAATTTGTATAAATGTTGTATCATCTTTTTGTTCATTAAGTTACGATCATTACGAAGGTGTTTTTGATACCTTTTCTTATTAAGGATATTTGTTTAATCATTTAATAGTGCAGAATTTCAGTGATGGCCTATTATCATATTTGTGAATTAGGAATATCTTCTATGTTTAATACATTAGTTTTTCATTTTTTATGTGAGAACATTCTTTTTTATTTTTAATTAAAGATGGGAAAACCATCAACAATTGATTCATACTTCAAAAGAAAAAATGTTTCAGACTCAGAAGTTAATGCAGTATCAGCTCCTGCTGAAGTTAACATTTCTGATTCCGAAAGACATCGGACAAAATCTCCAAGAATTTAAATCAAAGAAGTTGATCTAAGTTCTTTAGAACTTGATCTAGGATTGCGTCCACAAATATGGTAGTATCATGTTGATCTGTGTGATGAAATTCAAAGAGCTTATATGAAAGCTGCTCCTTACCAATGCATACTATCAAACTAACAAAATCTAGATCAAAAGCAATCACGGTTTGACTTGTATCCATCATGGTTAGAGTACTCTCCCACAAAAGATGCTGCCTATTGCCTCTCGTGCTATCTCTTTAACAAGGGCACTCGGGACAAAATGCTTTCACTATTGATGGATTTTGAAACTGGAAGAAAGTTAATGGAGAGAATTGCGCTTTCTTGAATCATGTGGGGAATGATCCCAATTCCCCTCAAAAAATTTCTGAAAGATCTTGTGAAGATGTCACGAATCACCATCAACGCATATGGAGAGTTGTTGAAAATCATACTTCTCAACAGATTGCAAACAACCGTTTGAGAGTTAAGGCCTCAATTGAAACTGTTCGATTTCTCACATTTGAAGGTTGATCTTCTTACGACGAGAAGATCAAAGAATTTGTGCTAGATAAGGCGCCCCAAAATGCCTCTTACACATTGAAGCAAATACAAAAAGAGATTTTCCAAGTTTTATCTAATAAAGTGAAGGGCGCAATTCGAGAAGAAGTTGGCCATGCAGAATTTTACATAATTGTGGACGAAGCAAGAGATGAGTAAAAAAAAGAACAAATGGCAATTGTTTTGAGATTCATGGACAAAGATGGTCTTGTGCGAGAGTGCTTTTTTGGGTCTTGTGCGTGTCCCAGACACTTCAGCATTAACATTAAAAAATAGTTTATATGTCATACTTTCTCATCACAATCTAGTTGTTGAAAACATACTAGGGCAGGGATACGATGGCGCAAGCAATATGCGAGAAGAAGTTGTGGGATGGAGCACAATTCGAGAAGAAGTTGGCCATGCAGAATTTGTAATGATTGTCCATATGCATATTATGTCCATTGTTTAGCTCATCACTTGCAATTGGCATTAGTTGCTGCATCTAAAGAAGTTATTCATGTTCAACAGTTCTTTGCACCAAATTGACTTTTATTGTCAACGTTGTTGGAGCTTCTTGTAAGCATATTAATGAATTAAAAGCCACGCAAGTTGCTGAGGTTGCTCGGATTATTCCTATTGACGAGCACTTTACAACAAGCGGGAGATATTCGTTGGAGTTCTCACCTGAAAACCCTTTCACCAACATATGTGGTGCTGAAAAACATCATCAGTGGAGGAAATACTCCTTCCCAGTGTGAAGATGCTGACTCTGCTATGTGATACCTACTTCTTTTGAATTTGTTTTTATCTTGCATCTCATGAGAGATATTATGAAAATCAATAACACTTTCTCAAGCTCTACAACGGCAATCTCAAGATATTTCAAATAACATGCACACCTTGTTGCGGGCACAAAAGCACTTGTCCAAAAAATGAGAGATTATGGATGGGATGATTTGCTTGCAAAGGTGATAACATTTTGTGGTGCACGCGACATAGATGTTCCAGATATGGACTCTCGTTATGTTGCAAGAAGAGGAAGAGCTCGCAACCAACAAGATGATTTTACAATTCAGTGTTACTATCGAGTTGATAATTTCATTTCTGCAATAGATGCACAGTTACAAGAACTAAACAACAAATGTGAAGAACACACGGTTGAGCTACTCACTCTCTCCTCAGCATTGGATCCTAAAAATTGGCACCAATCCTTTAATGTTCATGATATGTGCAAGTTGGCAAATAAGTTTTACCCCAAAACTTCACTGGGCAGGAGAAAGTTCATTTGATAATATAACTTCATCTTTTTGAGCATGATATTCATGTACATTAAGATATTTCAAAGTTGTAAAGTACTTCAAATATTGGTGAGTGGGATTAAGACTAGAAAATCCACAATCTACTCATTGCTTATAGATTGGTCAGACTTGTGCTTACTCTTCCTGCTTCTACAGCAACTACAGAACGTGCTTTTCTCGCTATGAAAATTGTTAAGACAATATTTTGTAACAAGATAGAGGATGACTTTTTTTACAAACTGTTTGATTTTGTACGTAGAAAGAGAAATTGCAGAGAAATTTAGTACGGATTCCATCATAAATGAATTTCGTGATAACAAAGAACGCTGAGCACCTTTTTGATGGATAACTCAGTGGGATGGTTATTCTATTAGAATAATTATCTTTTTATGCATTCTCTTTTTTGTAATATCTTTTGAATAGACTTTTATTTTGTCTCATCGATATTTAAATAGAGTGTGAACTCTTATTT
>JAOTRH010032634.1:0-20920 GCA_034768845.1 Heliamphora exappendiculata
ATACACACACAATGCACGTACAACTTAAGTACGCAAAAATAACGAAAAATAACAAAGCAATAAGTTTGGGATGAATTTTAGATTTTAAAATTTTTTATTTATTTTTGAATTCTTTTAGTTTTTTTATTAATTTTTTGTTTTAACTTTTGGATTATCTAGTTGAGAGGAGTCGAAAATAAATATTTTGATCGAAAGGAGACAAAAGGGCTACTAAAGATGAGAATAAGCAAAAAAAAATTATTGATTTATTTTTGTTTATTTTTATCTGTTTTGAACTTTTTTTTCTAATTTGATAAAAAAATTATTTTCTCAACTCGTCTTAGTGAGAAAAATTAAAAAATTATAATAATCTCATCCAAAGATTACAAAAAAATTATGAAAAATATAAAATAAATAAATTGATCCCAACCAAACATGGCTTGGTTTGATGCTATGGTGACATTTTGTGCAGGTGAGGAGAAGAAGGACGAGGAAATTGAAGCCATAATTGAGCAGTGCTATAATAAATACTTTAAATCTGACTCGGCTAACGTCAGTGACGTGAGCTTAGCTGACTTCTACCGAGCCGTTAGTGAGACCATAGGGTATAGTTAAAAAAAAAAAAATTAGTTTTTAAGTTTTACTGTTTAATTTCTAATAAAAAGTAAAATAATTATTATAAAAAATTACCCCAAACACTTTCACTTTTTTATTTCTTTTTTTTTTATAAAAAAACTAAATCTCGTAAAAATCAAGTTTAAAAGCTATCCCAAGCAGGCATTTAGTCACTTTTTGAGATAATTTCTTTTAGAACTTTTTTTGTCATTTTTTTTTGTGTTATATGATTTTTTTATTTTTTCTTTAGATTTTTAATTTTATCGATTCGTCATGATAAAATAAATTTAAAAATATAATCATTTTTACTAGAATTAAAAAAAAATTACTAAAGATAAAAAAATTTATAAAAATGCCTTAAAATAGCCTTTTTCATCTCATACGAATTTTTATTTTCTAGTAAATTGTTTTTTACTTTTTTAATTTCTCGAGACAAATATAAAACATATTATCGTTTGAATTAATGTAAAAAGAAAATTGTTTTGCATTTTTTGGATTTCTAAGTTTTACTTAAATTTTATTATTATGTTTTTTATTCCCCTACCTAAAAAAATCTAAAAGTAATTTTTTGATAAAAGATTTTCAAAATAATCAAGACAAAAGAAATTGTATTTTAAAGCATTTTTTCATCTTACTTAAACTTTTTTATTTATTTAAAATTTTTAATTTTTATTCATTTTTTAAAATTTTGGATTTCTCATTTCGAGGTGAAACACAAAAACTATATATAACCGTTTAAACTAATATTGCAGAAAGTCCATTAAAAACAAAACAAAAAATCTTATAAGAAAGTTAACCCAAACAGACTCTGACTTCATTTTTTTAGTGACTATTTTTAGATTTTTTGCCATTTTTAAAATTTTTTTTATTATATTTAATATAAACTTTAAAACTTACTTGTAAAGAAAACAAAATTATTGTGAAAAAAGTTTTTAAATAAACTTGAACTTGCATTTTTAGTTTTTATTTATATTTTTACTGAACTTGTTTTAATATATTATTAAACGATTTACTTGGTTTTGGACAGACAAATTAACCAAAAGCTCGGCAGCACACAGTTCAAAGTGCCAACGAAAGAAACACTTGAAAAAGTGTTTAAAGTAAGCATCTATCCTTTTGCTTATAGCTTAGGGCTTGTTTGTTATGCTAATAATAAAGTTATTCTCCTTTTTAATAAATTAAGTTTTTAAATGAGTTGGTGATTAATAATTTATAACATGGTATCATAGCAGATAATAGATCATGTGATTAAATCTCAACGTCTACTAAATAATTAAAAAATAAATTTGCACGCGTTTGGTAGACTTAGGGGGTGTTTGGAAAAACTATTAGCAGTAGCTCTTAACTTCTTATTACTAGTTTTAACTATAAGTTATAATCTTTTTCAAACACCCATAACTTTTGTTATAAATTATAATTATCTTTTTTTATATTTCAGTTACAAACTAAAATTTTTACCAAATATTTATAACTTCTACTACACGCTACAATCTATAAATTACTAGTTTCAATAATGTAAAACATTACCGTAATTACGTAGAAAAGTCATGCCATAAAAAATGTGTTGAGAAAATAAATAATAAAATTATTCTTTTTTCTAACAATTTAAATTTTTAGATGAATTGGTGATTAATAATCTATAAAAATTTGTATTTAAACATTATTTGTTGTTAGATATTATGGAAAAATTATTCTATGATTAAAAAACTGTGTCTAAAAATTTTATACACTGTAAAAAGTTAGCAAGCTAACACCTTATCTCCATAGTACATCAAAACAAACCCTCAATACAAATCATACTCAGGCCTTGTTTGAGATGTTTGATTTTTAGAAGGTTTAGATGATTTTTTTTAACAAAAATAAAGAGAAAAAATAAAAAGTTAGATTATCTGAAATAATTTTTTATTAGTAGTTTTTTTTAGCTTTTTTTATTTTTTATTAAAATGTCAACATACTCTTATTTTTTGTTTTTAAATTATAGTATTCGGGATATTAGTCCAATTTTTCTTTTTGTGAGAAATAATAATTTTTTTAATTGATGGTATTATAGTCATTTTACTTCAAAAAAAAGTTAAAATCCGTAGAATGTGTATAGGCATTTTTCTTTAAAAAAAAATTAGTAACTTTTTAAATATACCAAATAATGGCCCCATTTTGGTGACCTTACTTATTTACTTATTGATTTATAAACTACAAAATAACTCACGTCATTTGAGTAATCAAATAAGTTAAAAACAAAAAAATAAGCAAATAAGTTCGTTTTGGTAACCAAATAAACAAATAAATTGGCTTATAAGCTAAATAAGCAAATAAGCTCATTTTGGTAGCTGATTTATAAGTAAATAAGCAAATAAGTCAAGTACCACTCAAATGAATTGGCTTAAATAAAATTTGACTTATTTATTAATAAATAAATAAATTAATAAATAAATAAAAAACATCCACCCAAATAGGGCTAATATAACTTAAAAGCTTTTTTTTTTTCTTTGGGGCACTCGTCAAAAACATCAAACACACAGCAGCCGCATTCAGCTTATGGGCATGGTCAGGATGTCTAAAAAAATTTAATTTTTAATAAATTTAAATTTTTTTTTTTTTAAAGAGAGGATTTTTTTTTTTTTTGAAGTGTTTGAGATATTTTTTTTAGGTAAGTTTCTTCAACTTTTGCATTTTTGTTAAAATATCTAATATGATCTTATTTTTTTGCTTTTAAATTGTTTTTGGGATGAATATTGACATTTTTTCTTTAAAAAGGAAATAAAAAAATTTAGTTGATTTTTTAATGAAAACAAACCATCTGAATATTTAGTTGTTTAAAAGTTATTTTTTTTAACAAAAATAATAGCCATTTACATAGCCCAAACAGGGCCTATATTTCCACATTTCTTTCACTAAGCGTAACAAAACTCCGCAGTTTATGCATCTTTTCTCAGAGTAAAAATATGACTAAACATAGATACATATCTCTATTGAAGCTCAATTAATCCGTATGTTTGGAATAATTACTTATTTACTTATTTTAAATAATTTATTTTTATTTTTAGTGAGTTCTTTTCATCGTTTAATTAAATTATGAAATTTTTGCACTCCTCTCATCGAGATGAACCAATTAAAAAGTAAAAAAAAATTATAATTAAAATATATAAAAAGTTCAAAAAAAACAAAAATAATCCAATAAGTCAAATTTTATGCTATTTATTTTCGTCTTTATTTAGTTTTTTTAATTTTTTAATTAAAAAATTTTATTTTTTTAATTTATCTCATCGAAACATTCATGAACATGACTAAACATAGAAACATATCTCTATTGAAGCCAACGTAATGGTTGTATTTGGAATAAATATTTATTTATTTTTTATAATTTATTTTTGTTTTCAGTGTATTTTTTTCATGATTTAATTAAATTATTGCATTCTTACACTCCTCTCATCGAGATGAATTAAAAAAATAAAAAAATTATAATTAAAATTTTAAAAAAATTCAAAAAAGACGAAAATAACTCAATAGGTCAAATTTTATGTCGCTTATTTTCGTCTTTAGTGAGTTTTTTTTTTTTGGTTTAAATTTTTTACTTTTTTAGTTTATCTCATCGTGACGGTTCAAGAAAGTAAAAAAAATTTGAAACAAAATATAAAAAAAAATAAAAATAAAAATAAAAATAATCAAAATTAAAGGAATATATGTTGGATCAAAGAGACAATCAAGAGAAATTGTGCTCTTGAAAGAGACACTCTCATAAATTAACTGAAAATGTGATGAAACAATTACTTACAAACTGACTAAAAAACTTGTGCTATTTATAAGATTAATCTAACTTGTACCTAGACAAGTTCATTAGGTAATAAATAGGTTCATGAACAACTCTTAGACTCCATGCATAGATAACTTTACATTCATGAACGACTCTTGAGTTACATCCATGCACCATGACATATACATGTACTATGTGTGAAAATAACTAAAACTATTCATATGCTAATTAACCAAGTTTATTAGATAGCTTAAAATTTCAACAGCCCCCGTAAGCTAGACAACGACCATACCAAGCTTCTCTTTCATTTTGTTGAAAATATCACTCTTCAAAACTTTTGTAAAGATATTTACAAGTTGATCTTACATCTTACAATACTTCACAACAATCTCTTCATCTTTAACCAAATTACAAATAAAATAAAATTTGATCCTTATGTGCTTGCTTTTGTCATGAAACACAGGATTCTTCGTGAGTGAAATTGCAGAACTATTGTCACAGAATAGTGTTGTGCCTTTCTCTTGATGATGTTTGAGTTCTTCTAGGATCCATCTTATCCATAGGGCTTGACAAGATGCCAAAGCAAGTGAAATGTACTCAGATTCTGCTGTAGAAAGTGACGCAACAGATTGCTTCTTTGATGCCTAAGAAATAGCACCTGAACAAATACTAAAAATATAACCAGAAGTGCTTGTACAATCACCAACACTTCCACCTCAGTCACTTTCACAATAACCAACCAAAGTTGAGTCTTCACTCTTTTTTGTAAAAAATCCATTCAGCAATAGTACCGCATTAATATCGCAAAACTCTTTTTTCAACTTTCCAATGACTTCTTTTTGGTGATTCCATGAATCTACTAAGCATGCTTATCGAGAAAGTAAGATCAGGTCTGATTGCAGTCAAATACATGAGACTACTAACAAGACTTCGATAAAGAGTACCATCCACATCTTTCTCATTCTCAAATTTGCTCAACTTTAAACCAACTTTCATTGGAGTGCTTATTGGTTTAGCATTCTCTATCTGAAATTTCTTCAACACGTCCTTAGCATATTTCTTTTGACAAATAAAAATTCCATTCTTTTGTTGTTTAACCTCGATACCAAAAAAGAAATGGAGAAATCCCATGTCGGTCATCTCAAATTCTTGTATCATAGCTCTCTTGAATTCTTCACACATTCTTGAGCTAGTTCCAGTAAAAATTAGATCATCCACATATAAGGAAACAATTAAATATTCACCTTACATACCTTCTTTGACGTAGAGAGTATGCTCAAATGGACACCTTCTAAAGTTGTTCCTCATAAAATAGCCATCAATACGACTATACCAAGCTCTCGATACTTGCTTGAACTGGTAAAGTATTTTTTTCAAACGATAAACCTTCTTCTTTTCACCAACCTTCACATAACCAGGTGGCTGGTTGATAAACACCTCTTCTTCAAGAAAATTATTTAAGAATGCTGATTTGACATCCATTTTATAAACTCTCCAACTATTTTGACCTGCTAAGGCTAACACCGTTCGAATTGTCTCAAGGCGAGCAACAGGAGCAAAAACTTCTCGAAAATCAATACCATACATTTGTTTGTAACCTTTGACGACAAGGCGAGCTTTGAACTTGTCAATCTCCTCATCCGCATTCAATTTTATCTTGTACACCCACTTAACATCAATGGGTTTCTTCCCTTTTGGAATCTCCATAAGATCCCATGATAAAAGTGTTGAAGCAAGAGCCAAAATGTTTTTGAAACTTCAAAGGAAACATCTTGTTTTGAGTCATACTCACCTTAGTAAGAAGAACACCAGTCTTGTCTTTGATATCACACACGTCCTCCTTGAATTTGACTTCATAGCACTTCAATAAAAGCTGTCCAACACTCAAGAGATTGTGCTTGAGGCCTGGAACATAAAGAACATCAGGAATACGCATTACCCATTTTTTTGTGTGAACAAGAATAACGCCATTCCCTTTTGCGGAGAGCCTTTTATCATCACAAATTCTAATTTCACCTTGAGCAGATTGATCCAGCTCCACAAATAACTTTTTGTTTCTTGTCATATGTATACTGCACCCACTATCAACGTACCAGATTTCATCAAATTGAGTATTCATTTCACCATGTGTGAGAAACAAAAAATCATCTTATTTGTTTTGATCCCTCTCATGCATAAAACTGGAGTTGTTCTTTTCTTCATCCACCATTCTCTTCCTACAAAATTTCTTGACATGCCTAAATTTTTCACAGTAATGGCATTGGGTATTTTTCAAAGAAGACCATCTTCCACCACAACCTCTTCCTCTCGTTGAAGAAGATGACTGACTTGACTTCTTTTCAGTATCTTGTTGTTTCACACCACGACCTCTTCCTCCATTGTAAGTCTGACTTTCAGTTTTCTGACTATGTTTACTTCCTCCATTGTTCCTTCCTCTTCCATGCGAAAAGGATCCACGTCCTCTACTACCTCCCGAGCCTTCTCTTAGAGAAACATATGTTTGAAAGGCATGTTCTAGGGGAGAAGAATCATATTGCTTTATCCGAAGTTCATGGGATAGTAGTGATCCCATTAAACTCTCCAAAGATAAAGTAGACAGGTCTTTTGACTCTTCAATCGCAGAGACAAATCCTTCAAATTTACGATTTAAGCTACGTAGTATCTTCTCAACGACTCTTTGATCCTCAATTATTTCACCATTCAATCTTAATTGGTTGACAATATGCATTACCCGATCAAAATAATCTCTAATGCTTTCAGAATCCTTCAGCTTCAGTGAATCAAACTCAAATCTGAGGGATTGAAGCCTCACCATTTTCACATTGTCATCTCCTTTGTATGAGGTGAAAAGTATGTCCCGTGCTTTCTTTGCCGTATTTGCTACTGTAATCCGTTGGAAAACAGTTTCAGTAACAGTTTGATAAATTATGAGTAATGCCTTTCTATCCTTCTTGCGATTTGCACTCAGCTCGGTTGTTTGAGCTGCAGTAAGAATTGTTCTCGAATCTGGCTCTTCATACCCGGTCTCCACAATATTCAATAAATCTTGAGTCCCGAGTAAGACATTCATTTGAATGCTCCAATAGTTGTAATTCTTCCCATCGAAGCGAGAAAATTGGGGCAATTAGGCCATCACAGAATTGTTGCTAGCAGCCATCAAGGCTCTGATACCAGTTGTTGGATCAAAGAGACAATCAAGAGAAATTGTGCTCTTAAAAGGAATACTCTCATAAATTAACTAAAAATGTGGTGAAACAATTACTTACAAACTAACTCAAAAACTTGTCCTATTTATAGGACTATCCTAACTTGTACCTAGACAAGTTCACTAGACAATAAATAGGTTCATGAACAACCCTTAGACTCTATACATGGATAACTCTACATACATGAACGACTCTTGAGTTACATCTATGCACCATGACATATACACGTACTATGTGTGAAAATAACTAAAACTATTCATATACTAATTAACCAAGTTCATTGGATAGCTTAAAATTCCAACAATATATTGTCATATTGATGTCTGGGTTTGGGTGTTATCATTTCCAGGAGCACTCCAAAGGAAACAAATGGAAAGGAGGAAAAGGAAATTCCCTAGACATTACAGAGTTCAAGAAGATCCTCCAAGATGTTATAATCCAGACGGGATTTTCTGGCACTGGCGCGAGAGACATGTTCTTATACATCTTCGGCGTTCCAGCGGCCGCTTTGTTCATCAAGCAACGCCTCATTCCTAGAGCACTTCCTAATGAGATGTTCATCCCCGCCGTCACGTCTGCCACCGTCTTTGTTCTTGCCATGTTTAACAAGATATGACGAAGTACTCTCCATGCAATTGCAATATTCTTCAAAAAACAACTTCCCCATCTGTGTTGTGTGTGTTTGTGTGTGTTTTTTCTTTTCATATTGTTTGTTGAATTATCTTAAGCTCTTCTCTATTCTATATATTGTGTGCGTGTTTGGTTGGGTGATAAAAATAAAGATAAGAGATTAAGGAATATATGGGCTGCACATGTTTATTGATCATTCGTTCGATTGCGAGATAAGATTAAGCTTTCGTTTGCCAAATTGACTTAAAGTTAATTTTTTGAATTTTTTAACTTTTTAACTTAAAACTAAAAAAAGTTAAAAAGTCTTGTTTTTCAATTCCCAACTTTTACTTTATTAGCCTTTTGGTTTTTGACTCTTTTTATAATAATTTATAATTTTTTTTTTCAACGTATAAAGTTAAACACAAATTTCAATCCATCAACTATATCCTAATTCGGTCAATTTTCTAAGTGGTTTATTTGGCTTTTTTGACTATTTTAGTGACTATTTTATCAACAAAATAAACTTTTAACTTTTTAATTTAAAGTAGCTTAAAATCAAAAAATTAACTTAAAGTCAAGCTGGAAAACGAACACTAATATTAGGAGACACATGTCACACGTTTTTAGTATGATATTTAAGTAACAAATTTTAGTACAGCCATTATGCCACTTAAATTATGTGGAACTGAATAAAATAATAACTAATACCAAGAAATGATGTACTTGCAGGGTTGGCTCAATTATAAAGAAACCACCTCATTTATTATAATGTCTATATATTATAAATATATATTATATAAAATAAAATGAGAATTAAAAATATTATAAAATTTAAAAAGTTTTACCTTTTTAAATTAAAAATGTTTTATGTCATTTTTATTTTATTGTATGTATTATATAACTTTTTAAAATATTTAGAAATAAAAGGTTCCACAATTTATTGATTATTATTATTTTAATTTTGAAAGTTATAATTATTAAGTTATTTGAGTCAATTAAAGAACCATTATCAATCATCACTCACCAAGTTATATTATTCAATTATAGATTGCATTTGTTTCATTTATGAATATGTTAACTAAAAAAATTAAATATTAAATATGCAAAATGTAGAAAAAACAAAAAAAATAAAAAAATTAATTTACTCTTAAACAGAAATCTTGATAAACATGTTACTAAGAAATTCATTGATAAATATTCAATTACTACTTTTTCTTTAAAAAGAGAAAAAAATAAATTCTAAGTAAAATAATTTATTATATAAAAATTGAATTTTACTAAAAATTTTGCCTTAGAGCCTCAAAAAAGGTTTAGCCGCTTTGGTGTACTTGGAGAGATTATATTTTTAGTAAACATAAAAACACTGAACGAGAAAGATTTGTGAGTGTTTAGATTGTATTTTGAAGTCAATACATTTCATTTGAATATTTAAGAGAAATATTGGCTTTAGTATATTAACTACATGCCTCTCAATTTTACGAACACGAGTCCCATCTTTTTCTCTTTATATTATTTTCATATTCAAATACTTTTTGTGTCTTGTGTTGTATATTATTTTATTTCTTAAAATAGAATTTTTAAAAGCTTTTGTTCTAACAAGTGTTTGCGAAGGGACCCATGCGTTAATGGCAATGCCATCACCTTAATTTCTCCCATCCCTCCAAATGTGAGTCTTGGACGGTTTTAGCGGTTCTTCATTCATTTTCCCACAAATAGAGCTAAGATAGGGACAGAAAATGCTTCTTTGACCAAAATGTACGTGAGATTTTCATGGTTTGCTCTACCAGTGACCATAGTGACCATTGTGTCATGTCGTGTTTCTATTGTATTATAGTGAGTTTGTATCGAAAATTTCTTAATATTAATATTATTTATTTAATTAAATGTATTATTTATCTGAAGATTAGCACTATTCTCGTTTATAAACGAGTTAACTTGTTTATAATATATATATTTAATGATCTATTTAACAACTTATTTAATAATAAGTTTACATTTTTAATTTTATACATATTTTTATTATAAAATCATATAAATTATAATAAATAAAAAATACTCTAAACAATTTTCAAAAAATATTTATAATATTCGATAGAAAAATAATATGAATTCATGCATGAAGAACTTCAATTCAAAGTCCAAATAGTTGATGCAAAAAATTACAAAAAATTAAACGCATTAAATTGGTCATTTTCAAGTTCTCTGAATTAAACACTAACTCAACATGTTTATTAAATATGTTATCGTGTCGTGTCATTTTTAATTTTGTGTAAAAAAATAATCAACACTAACTCTCTAATTTCATTTAAAATTCGAGGTCAAAAAATTCTATCCCTTGCTCTCACATCACAACCATTATTCATGAATTCATTACATATAGAAATAAAGGCTAATATAAGTTTTTTTTTTTTTAATATTTCAAAGTATTCGGATTAGTTTACGCACTTGACTAATTTTTGAAATACCAATTTTACCATCCACTAACGAGACCTAATTAAAATCATGAGAAAGTCTCATATGAGACATAAAATGCTACATTACAGGCTAAAGATCTTTGGACGATTAATCTCCCCATATACTCTAGCGGAGTCTAATTACAACCAAAGTAAAGTTTTGTATGAATTAACCACATTTTAAATTGAGACCTTGAAAAGAAAAAATCCTTAAATCTAAGATTCTCACCACTAGGCCAATTCATTAGGATTTAGGCTTTACATAATTTTATGAAAGTTTTGCTCTAATTAAATTTATAATAAGAGATTATTATTAATTAAAAAGAAAAATTAAAGTAATTTATCAAAAAAATATCACATGGCTGTGTGGTCATCTACATTATCTGGAGAGTGTGATTATATTTAGAGTAGAAATATTAATAACAGAATGAACAGGTGATTGTGCATCATTTAAACGATACATAATAATGGGGTGTTTGGTTAAGTTTTTTGGTTTAATTTTTACTTTTTTTTTATAAATTTTTTAGTTATAAGTTATAATTTTTTTCAAACATCCACAACTTTTACTACAAATTTTAATTACTTTTTTTCTATTATAATTATAAGTTGTAATATTTACCAAACGCTTATAACTTCTGTCATAAGTTACAATCTATAAATTACTAATTCTAACAATCCCAAACATCCCAAATACTGGATTCAGATAAATTTTGGACAAAATTAGTTGATTTTGTAACTAACAACAAATTTTAAGTTTTACCTAGTCAGCTAATTTCATTCATGTTCTAATGGAATTGTTTAGGTATTTCAGTGGATAAAATTAAAACTATAGGTTTTTACTAGAACTTGAGTTAGTAGTTTATATTTTCTTTTCTTAAAACAAAAAATCTACGTAAACAAAACTCAAAGTTGAAATAACTAGTATGGTGTATAACATAGCTTTACACTAGAACCTAAAATTATGATAACCAACTTTGAAAATTATCATAAACAGAAGTACAATTAAAATGAACAAACAAGGCGCACAATATACAATCTCTTCTTCTTTTTTTTTTTGGGTAATAAACAATCTCTTTTTTAACACAACTAAAAGATAAAATCAACAAATAATTAAAAATATTAACCTGTGGTTTGTATATTTATTCATATATTATTATTTAGTAGTCTCAAGACAATACATGGTACTCCTATCTGATTATGCAACCAAAAAATATTTTGCACGTAAATCAATATTTACTCACTTTTTGTTAGCTAAGATACAAATGTAATTCACTTAATATGCACATATTTATTTGTTGAAAGTATTATCCCAATAGAAATTTAAGGACTTAGCTCTCTTTTTGATCTCAAGTTCAAAATATTTTAAGTGCTATCAATTCTTTGAAATTAATTCATACGAAATTTTGTTTCAATTTTAATTGAAATTTTTGTAAATAAACAGTGAATTAATTATTTAAGAATTAATCGAATTACGTGTAAATTAACTCGAATATTCTGAGTTATAAAAAAATATGCCGTAAGTAATAACATAAGATATTTAGAGAGTAACTAATAATTTTCCAAATATATCCCCAAAAAAACCATGAACGTTGCTTTGGGTTGGTTATACGAGAGAGAGAGAGAGAGAGAGTTATGTTCCAATCTTTTGCATTTTGTTCCAACCACAAGAGTCTTTTGTTCCAATCTTTTTCATTTTATTGCAACTTTGTTCTGGTTTTGTTCTTTTGATCTGTTCTGGGCTATCAATTCTCATGAAAATATTGCGCGAAACCCATTTGGTGTTTGAATCAGGAAGAAATATACATCAAAAATCAGCATTCAAATCAGAAGAAGCTTAGAGAAAAGAAGAGAGAGAGGGAGGGAGAAGAAAAGAAAAGAAAAGAAAGAGAAAAAGAAAACCCTAGTTCGGAACAATGAAGGCATGGGAATCCACAGTTCGCAAGACGCAGGCGGCGGCAAAGAAGCGCGCCCACAGCATTTTCGGCACGACGTACGTAGCTCACGACGACGACTACGCCGAAGACGAAGACGATGCCGACTACCACCACCACCACGACGGCGGCGACGAAGCCCACGCCACCGGATGCGGCAGCAGCGAGGTGTACCACGCCGATCGAGTCCTCTCGAACGGCGATTACTACACCGGCCACTGGTCGGACAATTTCCCGCACGGGCTCGGAAAGTACCTGTGGACGGACGGGTGCATGTACGTCGGCGAGTGGTTTCGGGGGAAGACGATGGGGAAAGGGAGGTTCAGTTGGCCGTCGGGGGCGACGTACGAAGGCGAGTTCAAGTCCGGGTACATGGACGGAAAGGGGACCTACACCGGCGCCGGCGGCGATACGTACCGGGGATTCTGGCACATGAATCTGAAGCACGGGCACGGGATCAAGAACTACGCCACCGGAGATTGTTACGACGGCGAATGGTGCCGCGGATTACAGGAAGGTCGCGGCGGAATTTTTTTAAAAAGCTTCAAACTTTTAAAGAAGTCCTCATTTTTCACATGAATATCCTACGATGTTGCTTATCTGTCTTTTCTGAATTTTTTCTTTTTTTTTTATTAAAATTTCTTATTTTTTAAAATCATTTCAATAAAAGTAAATTTTTTAAAAAAACAAAAAAATAATTAACTAGAGACAAAAAAAAATAATATATAATTTAATTTATTTTTTCTCTTTTCTAATTTTTTATATTTTGGTAAAAAAAATTATTTTCTTGACTTATCTTGATAATATGAATGAAAAAAAATTATAATAGTATGGTCAAATAATAAAAAATTATTAAAAATAAAAATAAAATAAATAAATATACAATTATTTCAAACAGGGCGATAAATTGTGTTTTTGAAATAACGTGTCTTTTCGCAAAAATACGCTTTAGATCAAATTAATCTTTAATCCTCTCTCTTCCTCCCTCTTTCTTTATTATTTGATATTATTTTCTTATTATATTTTAGACAATTTTTTTATAAAAAAAACTTGGCAACACCCTTGTCTTTTACAAAATGTCCAATTTATGAATTTTATCTACTTTAGAACAATTATTTATTTTTGAGATTTGTGGTTTAAAAACACTTAGAAATCCTATGAGTATAATGTACGTCATCCCTCAGATCATTATAATACAATCAAGTTTTTCTTTCTTTCTTAATGTAATTTCTAATTACAATTTGAATTTGAACAACTTGAGAAAAACTAATACTCTCATTTTCCTTTGATTATGTAATATATAGTAATATTATATAAGATTTATAAATTATCTTCAAGTATATTGGACCATTAATACTTGCACAAAGAGAGATAAATGCGACTTAGTACAACAACTTACCATAATTATCGTCAATCTTATAAATTATATTTTCTTCCCTATTATATTCAATTTTCACAATTTACCTAGTTTTTATTTAGTGATCCATGCAATCTATTTGTTTATCTATTATAATGATTATCAAGGATCATGACTTTAATAATTTCGCGTCTATATTCTTAACAATCTAACCTTTTTAACCATTTAGCGTCTAATGGTTAACAATAATGATTGGTATAAACATACATTTATGGATATATATGTGTTTATACTTATCGTGCTTCTTATCCATTGTCATTTTCTTTCTTACTTTATTTGATTTTTATTGTTGTTATATACTAGTTTGTGCTTTTTATGATCCGCCAATTGAATATGATGATATTAAGTTTATAAATTTCCTTTTTTTCCTAATGATTATGTGTTTAAATCCCCAAACAGGTCACGGAAGGTACCAATGGAGTAGTGGAAATTACTACGTAGGAGAATGGAAAAATGGGGTTATTTGTGGAAAAGGCACATTCATTTGGACTAATGGGAATAGGTACGATGGGTATTGGGAAGATGGGTTGCCCAAAGGAAATGGAACCTTTAGGTGGGCAGATGGGAGTTTCTACGTGGGGAATTGGAGTAAAGATCCAAAGGAGCAAAACGGGAGTTACTATCCCTCCGGGGCCTCTCCGGAGGGAAACCTCGAGTGGGATCCTCAGGAAGTGTTCAACGTCGATCTGAGGGACTGTAAGGTTTGTCGCGGGGAGAAGGTTTCGATCATGCCGTCGCAGAAGAAGCTCGCCGTCTGGAGGTCGTCGAAGGCCGTGGATTCGAACATTAGGCCGCGGAGAATGTCCGTGGACGGGAGACTTGATGCAAGTGAGCAAGAATAGACTTGATGAGGCGGCCGTCAAAACGGCCACCGCTACTGCAAGTCTTGAAAAAAAAATTATTATTAGTCTTAAATATTTTTTTAAAGAAAAAATTTCGAAAATAAATCTTTGAACTATTGACTTATAGTCTAAGAAAAATACTTTGCACACATAAAATCAACTACAAACACCACAAAAAATGCACCTCGGTTTTCTGCATGCATGTAGATGACTGAGTTACATTTTCTGTGATTTGTTTATATGTGTAGTATTATTGAAAATCTAAACACCTGAAATCTTAAGTTTATTAATTTAATACTTAAATAATTTAATTTCGATCAATTAACACCGTAACATTCACCGTAATTTCTGGGAAAGTTTCAAGAATTATTAATTTTCTGGACTCTTGTCATTTTTGTTTTAGGATTATACATATCCGTTCGCATTTCAAATATTTTTTTTTCAAAAAAACAAAAAACCTAATACCTAGCTCTTAAAATCTTTTCATAATCATCAATTTGCTCCCTTAATTAAAAATCAAATCTGGGTCCGTCTATTTTTGTAGGCGAGGACAAGGAATTCAATAGGATGCGAATGTTGGAGGGTGGCCGGGCAGCCGGGGATCCAGCTTGGGAGGCTTTTGACAGGAATTTGATGGGCGGAAGAGAGGCGGAGGACGGTGGTTTGGCGGGGCTGCAACTTAAAGAAGCATGTGCGAGGGGGAGTGCAATTAGGATACCGAAGGTGGTGAGGAGACAAGGAGAGACAATCTCTAAAGGCCACAAGAATTATGACCTAATGCTCAATTTGCAGCTGGGAATCAGGTAATTAATATTATTATCAGTACTGTCTTGAATGCATTTCTACATTCTCCTAGTTTTTAAGTTACACTCAGTATAATTATTTCAGTTGGAGAAAAAAAAAAGAAATTGTAGAATAAATAAGTAAATTATTTATAGGTCTCATTTGGGATATTTTTATTTATTTTTATCTTTTTAAAATTTTTTACATTTTATTTTTTGGATAAATTAAATTATCATTAACCTCCCATGTAGCTTCAAAAATATCATTAACCTCTCCTAAAATTTTAAATTTGACATCAATTAAGTCCCACAATTAAAATATTTAACAAAAATCACTATTTCTACCCCAAACCGCCCTCAAAACCATCTCACCCCCAAAACCACCATACCACCAAAACCACTCCAAAAACCACCCCACTTCCCCCAAAAACCTCCACCAAACCCCAAAACCACCCCACCCCCAAAAATCACTCCCAGATCTTAAAACCACCGCCCAAACCCTCACCCTGCCACCGTCGGCCCCACACCGCCACCACCGTCGACCGCCGGCCCCCACGCTGCAGCCACCGCTGCCACCACCGCGCCAAACCCTCACTAACCTCCCCTGCTCTCTCTCTCGCTCTCTCTCTCTCTCTAGATTGTAGTTTGTAGTGAAAATTGTAGGTGCTTGTTAAAATTATAGCTTGTAGATAAAATAAAAATAAAAAATAATTACAAGTTGTAGTAAAAGTCATGAATATTTAAAAAAATTTATAATTTATAACTAAAATTAGTAGTATGAAACTAAAAATTATCCATAGTAACTTTGTTAAATACTCTTATTACGTAAGTTACAATTACTTATTTATCAAAAATATCACATGACATCGCATATATAATATTTCGTGAGTATCTTATAATTTGTCATTTGTGACAGGCATTCGGTGGGGCGACCCGGCCCGGCAGCGACGCTGGATCTGAAATCTTCAGCGTTCGATCCGAAGGAAAAGGTGTGGACAAGATTTCCTCCGGAAGGATCGAAACACACTCCGCCGCACCAGTCCTGTGAATTTAGGTGGAAGGATTATTGCCCGTTAGTTTTCAGGTCACCCCTGCTTTCTTATTTAGCCCATGTTTGGCTTAATTATTTTGAAAGATTTTTTTGCTTAAAAATCTCTTTAAAAGTCTACTAATTTGGTATTTTTTAATTTTTTAATATATTTTTAGATTTATTTTTTTACAAAAAAACAGCCAAAAAATCAAAATATTTAAATAAAAAAAAACTAATTCAAACGCAAGCTTACTCTTGTCACCTTCTTTTTATTTACGATTTTTGTCCGTTCTCGATAACATATAGATTAAGAAGCATATTTATTTTTTTGTTTCAATTTTTTCAGCTCTACCTCCCGATTATATTTAGATATATAAGTACGCGGTTAAAATTTTTTTAAAAAAATATAACAAGTCTAAAATATAAAAATATTATATTTATTTCTCAATTTTTTTTGCTCCAACTTTGTTATCCCTTTGTTCTGACTTTCTCTTTACGTTTATACATTAATATTTAATAAAATATAAAACACACTTTAAGTAAGTTTTTACCATTTAAATTACTTTTTAAATAAATTTTTTTGAGTTGATAGCATTACGAACCCTAATACTAATACGATGATTGGTGATGAGAATGAATTCAGGACTCTGAGGAAGTTGTTTAAGGTGGATGCAGCCGACTACATGCTATCAATTTGTGGAAACGACGCCCTTCGAGAACTTTCCTCTCCCGGAAAAAGCGGAAGCTTCTTTTACTTGACCAACGATGATCGTTACATGATCAAGACAATGAAGAAATCAGAAGTGAAAGTAAGACCCATTTTCAAGCCCCTGTTTGGTTTTTTTTTTTTTTCTTTTTGCATAACAAAAAAAAGTAGCTGATTCTTTTGTAAAAGAAAAAAAATTAATTTTTAAATTATATTGTTTAGTTTTCTTAAAAAATCAATTAACATTTTTCACCTCTCAATTTAAAAAAAAAGTCTATACACGTCCTAAACACCTTAAGTTTTTTTAACTAAAATTACAATAATACCTTTAATTTAAAAAAATCAACCCTGATCATAAAAACAAAAAAATTCACGCTAATATTTCAAACACTACAAAAAAAATAATAAACAAGTAAAGGTATATTAGACATTTTAATAAAAAATAAAAAAATTACTATAAAAAATTATTCCAAATATCTTAATTTTTTTTTACAGAAAATTAGTGAATAATCTAAAAATTATATATTTTTTATTGAAAATACGTGTAAGAATATATATAAATTTATCTGTCATATTAAAAATACGTATAAAAAATACAGATAAATTTATCTATTTGCATATTAAACAAATAAATATTAAACAGATAAATTTATCTATTTGTTATGAAAAATAGATAAATTTATCTGTTTGATAGGTATTTTCAAAAAAAATCACTTAGACTTTGCGCGTGAAAATTTTTATTTATGAATCTTGCGCGTTAAAACTTATTTTTTGAAATCTTTGGCTAAAATTCTCTTTTTTTATTACTCTTTTGTTTTAAAAAAAAGTTTAATATTTTAAAAATTAAACTTTTTAGACATTCCAAACAAAGCCTTAGAAGCTTCTTTCTAATGAATTAGCCAGATTCACTTTTATGGGTAAATTTTAATAATTTGAGTCGTTTATTTTATTTTATTATTGCGTAGATTTATTAGATTATTTACATGAAAATTTAAATTGAATGGACGATATTATTAAGTATTTTAACAAATTATATTTTTATTATAAAAAATATTTATATTTTTTTAAACACAAATATAATTTATTCAAATACTTAATAGGATCCAATAGACTTGTTTATAGTATAAATGTTTTACATACATAAAATAATAAAATGAATGACTCAAATTATTAAAATAAACTCAAAATAGGTTAGAAAAGACCAATTTTCCTTTGCTTGTATATGTCACGTTTGAATCGGGTTATGCTAGCTTCTTTTAATACTCTCATCTCTTAAGATTTTTATTTTGTGACTCGATGATTTGAACCATTTATTTATAAGTCTTATAAAAAAATATCATTATACAAAAAATTAGCTTAATTGGACACAATAGATCAGGTTCAACTTGCATTTTAGTTTACAAAATGTACAATTTAAAATCGAATATTTTATTTGAAACTTAAACCTTTATCATAGAATTATTGATATTCAATCAAGTTAAAATTAATTTTTGACATAAATTATCATTTTTCTACAAAAATTATAAAATGAACATTTGGAATCATTGTTTTGAGCCAACTCTGAACCTAATTGAAAATTCTTGATGGTGAAATTAGCTTGCTGGCCATTTGATTTACTGGTTTACCTTTTTTTTTTTTTTTTATGTATTTTTATTTTTAGTGAGTTTTTTTTTTGTTCAAAATTCTTATTTCTCAGTTCTTTTCATTAACAATAATGGAAAAGGTTTTTAAAAAGTGACAAAAAATTCAACGACAATAAAAATAAGTTAATAAATTAAATAAGTTAATAAGCTAAATTTTGGCTTATTAGCTTCTTTAGTTGATTTTTTGGCCTAGCATGGAATAATTGTTTATTTGTTTATTTAAATTGATTTATTTTTGTTTTTAGTGAATTTATTTTATTTTTTTTGTCAAATTATTATACTTTTCAGCTCTTGTCATCGAGACGAATAGAAAAAATAAATTTTTAATTAAAATACAAAAATAGTATAAAAAACACAAAAATAAGTTAAAATAAGTTAATAAGCCAAATTTTAAGTTGTTTATTTTTATCTTTAATGAAATTTTTTTATCTTTAGATCAAAATTTTTATTTTTTTATTTCATCTTATCGAGACGATTCGTAAAAATAAATTTTTTTGTCAAAAGATGAAAAAAGTTCAAAAAAAGCAAAAAATATAAAAATTAGCCCAAACAAGGCCTTTTACCTTTTGGTTAAATTTTATTTTTATTTTTTCAGTGACACATTAAGACGAATCCAAAAAGATAGAGTAACCACAAAATTAAGTCAACTTTTTAATTCTTTTCCCAAACAATGCCTCAGTTTTTGTATTTTATTTTATTTTTGCCCTCATGTCATGGTAATTAGGTGCTTTTGAGGATGCTTTCGGCCTACTACAATCATGTCCGGGCCTTTGAGAACACTCTTGTCACCAAATTTTATGGCCTGCATTGTGTGAAGCAAATTGGTCCTGCCCAAAAGAAGGTAAAGTGATAAAAGAGGATGTTATTTCTTTCTTTGTTTTTTTTTTTTTTTATTATTTTTATGAAAAATCATTTTTTTCTTTGGTTTTTGTTTTTTTTATTATTTTTATGAAAAAAATTAGGTGCACAGTTCTCGGGCACGCTCGTTTTGTGGGTATTATAAAAAATTATTATGTATTTTTAGAGTATCACGTGATATTATTTACACGGTACTTTCAACGAATACAAAATTTCGATGTATAATGACCCCGTTTAGATGGATTTTACTTATTTGTTTATTAGCTTATTTGCTTATTAACAAATAAGTCAAATTCTATTTAAGTAAGTTTGTTTGGGTGACTTGTGACTTATTTGTTTATTTATTTATAAGTCAGTTTACCCAAACGAGCTTATTTACTTATTTGCTTATTTGGCTATCCAAACGAACTTATTTGCTTATTTATATATTTTTTTATTTTTAACTTATTTGATTACCTAAACGACGTAATTTATTTTTTAACTTATAAATTAATAAACAAATAAGCAAGGTCATCCAAACGAGGCCAATAAGTGGAGTACCCTTTGTCTCTCACATACCAAACAAGAGTGGGGCATTATTGTTCAATTTAGAGTATTTTTTACTACATAATTGGAGATAGCACCACGTAAGCACTGGCACATGATGCTCCGAAAATATCAAATAATTACTTTGGGTCTCTAAATATAATTGTGGAACCAACTCAAGTAAAAAAAAGGTAATTATTTAGTATTCCCAAAACGTCATATAGTATTACTTACGTAGTATTCTTATTTAATTACGTAACAAAAAATACTCTGCGTAACATAATATTGATCAACTAAGTGATCTTTGATCTAATGGTATAGGTGTTTGTCTCCAAATGGGAGGTTAGGAGTTCAAATCTTATTAGAAGTAAGGTGTGGGTGTAATGGATGTGTGAGTTTAGCCGTTAAAAAGAAAACATAATATTGATCAAATTTTATTGGGTAAGTAAAAATTAAAGGAACTTAAGGGTCATTACTAACCACCGTCTATTAGGCGGTAGTTAATAGGTTAATAAAGACAAAAAAATTTTAATAGTAATATATTTTTAAATGTAAAATTTATTATTTTTA
>JAOTRH010032645.1:0-20919 GCA_034768845.1 Heliamphora exappendiculata
ATGGTCACTCAAAATTTTGAAAATGCAGAAATATATATTTCTTGTTATGGATGACTTTTTTAGGTTTACCTGAGTAAATTTTTTGCGTGAAAAATCTGATACTTTTGCTGTTTTTAAATCTCTCTGTCTGCAGTTGAATAATGAACAATAAGGGAATAATAAACATATTGCTAAGATCATATCCGATCATAGTAATGAATTTGAGAATTCAGAGTTCTCAACTTTTTGTGACGAATAAGGAATTCAACATGAATTTGCTACTCCTAAAACACCTCAACAGAATGGTGTAGTGGAGCGAAAAACAGAATAGTGCAGGAGATGGCTAGAGTAATGCTTCATGGTAAAAATCTTCCTCTTAAATCTTGGGCTGAGGCTGTAAATATCGCATGTTATGTCATCAATCATGTGTATTTACGAAATGGTACCAAACAAACTGTCTATGAGTTGTGGAAATGTAGGAAGCCTAATATTAAATATTTCAGAACTTTTGGAAGCAAATGTTATATTTTAAAAGATCGAGAAAAATTGGGTAAATTTGACTCAAGAAGTAATGATGGAATATTTCTTGGCCATTCTCTAAACAGTAGAGCATTTAGAGTTTATAATTTACGTACTTCTACTGTTATGGAATCTGCTAATGTAGTTGTTGATGATATAGGAACAATTGAAGAGACAATGACGCTAGAAGCAGATCAGAAAAATTTTCAGATTCTTGAAGATCCAAGTAAGCCCGAATCTCCAAAACAAACAGTGGATGGATCTCCTGGAAAGGGAACAATAGCTGAAGAGCAAGCATAGTTGGAACCGTCCTCGCGTGTCAAGGTAAATCATTCACTGGATCTGGTGATTGGAGAGGTAACAAAACCAATGATGACTCGCCGACAAATGCGGGATCAGGTAAGTCATGTAAGTCATCTTTGCTATGTTTCCATGATTGAACCAAAAAATGTCAAAGAGGCTTTGACGGACAATTGTTGGGTGAATGCTATGCATGAGGAACTCGAACAATTTATCAGAAATGATATTTAGGAACTTGTACCTAGACCTAAAAATGTTAATGTTATTGGAACAAAGTGAATTTTAAAAAATAAGTCTGATGAACAAGGGATTGCCATTAGAAATAAGACTAGATTAGTGGCACAAGGATACACACAAGTAGAAGGAATTGACTTTAATGAAACTTTTGCCCATGTGGCTAGATTAGAATCAATTCGTATTCTACTGGTTATTTCCTATTTTTTAAATTTCAAACTATACCAAATTGATGTTAAAAGTGCTTTTCTAAATGGTCAGTTAAAAGAAGTTGTTTATGTTGAACAGCTTAAAGGTTTTTAGAATTCACATTATCCCAGTCATGTCTACAAGCTCAAAAGAGCTTTGTATGGTCTAAAACATGCTCCCCATGCCTGGTATGAGCGTCTAACCAATTTTCTGATAAATCATGACTTTGTAAGAGGAAGTGTGGGTAAGACGCTATTTATAAAAAGGGATAAGAACAATATTCTGGTTGCACAAATTTATATTGATGATATTGTGTTTGGATCCACATGTGAATCACTTGTTCATTTATTTTCAAAGTGTATGCAAAAGAAATTCGAAATGTGTATGGTAGGAGAACTTAACTACTTTCTAGGTTTACAGATAAAACAGTTTGATGAATGAATTTTTATCTCGCAGTCAAAATATGCTAAAAACCTAGTTAAGAGATTTAAACTTAAATCTACCAAACACATTCGAACACCTATGAGTACATCTGTAAAATTGTCAAAAGATTAAAATGGTAAAAATGTTGATCAAACCATGTTCAGAAGCATGATAAGGAGCCTACTGTATCTCACAGCTAATAGACCTAACATTGCCTTCAGTGTAGGAATTTGTGCACGATATCAGTCAAATTCTAAAGAATCACATTTAACTGCTGTTAAAAGGATTATCCGATATGTGAATTCTACTGTTGAGTTTGGTATTTGGTTCTCTAAAGATACAAATTCAAACATTGCAGGGTTTTCTGAAGCTGACTGGGCTGGATGTGCTGATGACAGAAAAAACACATTAGGAGGATGTTTCTACATTGGTAACAATTTAGTGTCGTGGCATAGTAAAAAACAAAATGCAATATCTTTATCTACTGCTGAGGCCGAGTACATAGCTGCTGGTAGCTGTTGTACTCAGTTGTTATGGATGAAACAAATACTGTCTGATTATATGGTCTAGATCAATAATCTGTTATACTTTACTGTGATAATAAGTGTGCTATCAATATTTTCAAAAGTCGTGTTCAACACTCAAGGACTAAGTACATAGACATAAGGCACCATTTCATCCGTCAGTTAGTTGAGGATAGCATCATTACCCTTGAACACATTGACACTGAAAGACAACTGGCTTACTTATTCACAAAACCTCTTGAAGCAGTTCGCTTGAAATTTATGAGGAAATCAATTGGGATTGGAATTTTAAGTTTAAAAAAAAGGTTTTCTAATTCTTACATTCAAAATAATCATGTCTGAAACATTGAAAAATATTATCTAAAGAATTCTTGTTTGAAAGTTCGGCTAGGTCACGTTCAAAAATTAGAACTACAATTTCTGGGTCATGATTATTATATGTGGTTGAATAGATGTAAAACATGATCTGGTTTCTAGTTGAAAAATTCTTTTTGATTGACCTGACAGTAAAATATCCCTTTGTTGATGTTGATGTCTACCACCACTCCCATCTGATTATCTTTCCACTACTCTTCTCTCACTTTGAACTGTGTTTACAGAGCTTGCATCAGAAATGATTACCTAGACAAGCCTTGTTTTTTCGTTTGTTCTAGTGTGAAAGCCGCTGGTTAAGCTACATCTTTATGTGCAAATGGAAATGGCTACCTATCTGAATCTTGCATTTTCGTTCATGTTAGTGTGTTAGCCGCCATTTATGCATCTATGCTTCAATGCTATTGAAAATTACTACCTACGCGGACCTTGCTTTTTCGTGCGTTATAGTATAAAAGCCGCCATATAATAGCTTAAAAGAATTCTTTAAATAACCATTTCTTTGTGAGGGGAGCATCCGTACTTCTTTAACAAACATATATTGGGAATTTTCTTGGTTTGATTTCAAATCGTGTGATTTGACCATTCTTCAGATGTGTTTCACGTATATTAATCATTCATATATTTTTATGACTATGTGAAATTGTGTTTCAAGCTTTTGAACTCATCCGTTTAAAGCTTTCATAAACATGATTATGAGATTTTATTCTTCCATGTCTCAACACTGGATGATTCTGTTTGTTTGAGTTAACCTCTATTGGTGGTATTTTATTTAAATGTTCTTGTACCATAGACCAAGTGTTCATCTAAAATTCTCAGCATGAGTTTATTCAAATTTTTGTGTTTTTTATGCCACCGCTTGAGTGGACATTAAGCGCTTGAGCGCGATATAGCCAGTGTGTTCCTTCGGTACACCTCCGCTCTAACAGTAACACCTCGCTCGAGCGGTCTGTCGCGAATCTAAAAAATAAAACAGGGGTTAGGACAGTCTTTTTGCATTCTTTCAAACTTGTTCTTATCCTCTTGTTGCCGCCTCATCAAATTGGAGTGTTTTGGGTCACGTTCATCCTCATCTAGCATCTTGGTTGCATCTCATCGCTTCGATTCATCCTTTCGCAGTTTTGGTAAGTGATTCGCCCTCTGTGATGTAGGTTAGGGTTGTTCTTGTGGATTGATTACTAGACATCGTCTAATCTGATTTATAAAAGGTGTGTTCTTCATAAAATCAATTTTTCCTAGATTCTTGTATAACCAGGATTTGGGTGACATCGAATCTTAGGTTTGATTTCGTTGTCTTCAACCTAGGGTTTTGGATTGTGGGAGTTTTGTCGTCGTACGTGTTCCTCTTGGTTTTAATGCGTATCTAACAGTAGGTTGGCATTCATCACGAAAGAGATTGGTAGTTGTTCATGCTTAAAAAAAACTAAACCTAGGGTTTTCGTTCCCAAATATTGGGATGAGTGTTCTGTGCTTGGTCACAAATGTTGAACCTGCATTTTTTTTCACTGCTATATTTCTGGTGAGTTTAACTAGTGAAAGCATATGTGCTTATGTTGGTTCTTTTTGATACAAGCGAGAACATTGTGAGAAATTATTTTGGGTCAGTGTTCATGAACTTTTTGGACCCTTAAAATTCTGAATTGGTTACTATGCTTCATATTTATGGATGTTCTTGGTTCTTGAACTTCAACTCATGCTTAATTGTTTTTGTCATTTGTTCCAGGACAATGCCACCTAGGACTAAAAAGACAGCGGGACGCTCCTCTGCTCCGTTTGATGGCTCCCATTTTCGTTCCCTCGAAAGAGAGGAGAGGTACCTCAATCTATTCTCATCCCGTCCCCTTAGAATTGAAAAAAGTGTAGTTTTGTCTGATTTTTCCAATCTAGAAATACCCCAAATCTTTGAGAACCTAGGCTGGTCTAAATATCTTCAAGTGGAGGGTATAGTCTACGTTGACCTAGTCCGTGAATTCTACTCCAACATGTATGATGTCCAGACCAAACTCTTTCAATTCAAGACCTTTGTTCGTGGTCAAACCATAGTCATGGACCCATACACCTTGTCCGACTACATGGAATACGAAATATATTGTGATGCAAACTATCCTCCAATTCCAGCTCATCCTCTTTATTCTTGGTCAGAAATTGCCTCTATCTTGTGTGGGAAACCTAGGGAGTGGGTTGGGGGTTTGATTTACCAACATGAGCTTGCACCTCTCTTTAGGTTATTGAACATAATTGTTAGTGCAAATATCAGCTCCCGGGGTCATGTTTCTGACATTAATAGAGAGCGTGGGTTTGAGTTGTTCATGATTAGTCGAGGTGAGAAAATTCACATTGCAAAAGTTTTTTTGTCCTCTATGTTAAAAGTTGTCAAAGGAAACAAGAATGCAGCCCTCCCATATGGTCATTTTTTAACCAAATTCATCTGTTCCCTTCCAACTTTTCGTATTCCCTCAAATCTTTCCTTTGTGACCATCTCTAAGTTTATTAGCAAACGAACTTTCTCCCAAAGCGCTACTCATATCTTAACTCTTGGTCATTCTTCTGATTCTGATGAAAGTGAGACCGACCCTATTCCAAGTGCATCCACACCACTTGTTCCTGAGGGGGAGTCTTCACAGTCTGCAGTTACTGCTTGCTTGGATGCTATCGAGACTCGCCTGGATCTTTTGCAGCAGCACATAGATGCTCAGTTTGATCAACTGACCATTCTTCTTCAGGGCCTTCCACCAGGTGGTGGTTTCTTCTAGCGTTTTTCGGGTGACACAAAGGGGGAGTATACATATTTTGCTTTTATCATTTCTCTCTCTCTTTTGTGTTTTTTTGTGCGTATTGGATATACTTTGTTTGGAAACATCTTAGATACTTTTTGGGTATACTTTTTGGAGGTACAGTTTCAAATTGGAAAGAAAGGAACATGCCAGTACAGGTTAACAGGATTGGTTGTTGTTTGCAAACTTGTTTTTGGACAATTTGTTTTGAATGGGTATGAATGTTGATTTTCCTTCTTAATGATCATAATCTTTCGAAACTCATATGTGTTTGTTTTTATGGTTGTTTTGAAGGAATGGAAGCACGGTGGAGATTATGACCGTTTATTAGGTTTAGGATTGTGTACACCCGAATTTTGCCAAGGGGGAGATTGTAAAGAAATCAATATAATTGAATTTCTTTTATGGCAAAATCCAGGTCTAAATAGGACTCTTTGGTGTTTTTGAAGTTGTGGTTGTTTGGAAAACTTGATTTGGTTTTAATAGTCTTTGTGATTTGATTTGGATAGTATCTTAAAGAGATTTAGGTTTCTTATTTATTGCTATCACATTAGAAGACCAAGTCAATTGTACTCTCAAGAAAACATATGGTACAAGCTGTTAAAGCAGGATAAAGTGGTAAGTCTTGGCCACTTAACTGCTCGAGCGGTGGTCCGTCCGCTCGAGCGATGGCCATGCAGTTTTAAGTTGTTTAAACTTTGACTGCCTATGATTTTTGGTGATCTATAAATAGATCATAAGATGGGGCACAAAATTTAACTCTTGAACCTTCAATATTATGAGTATCAAGTCTATTTATGAGTGAGTTTGTGCATCAAATCCCGAACATCATTCGACAATGAATCTTAAACGACGTTCTAAGTTCCGACGAAAAATTCTGCTGATAAAGATTGATACGAGGAGTTGTAGTAGTGGGAATCAAGAGTAGATCAGTTAACGAGAATTTAGCATACAAACTTAGGACTAGAAGATTGATGAGTCGGTTGTAAAGTTTGTAAGTTGTATTATTTTTGTTCGTTTTAGTGCTTAGTTCGTGGACTTGGTATGTCCTGTGGGTTTTTATCCTTTGCGTTTTTCACGTTAAAATTTTTGCGTTGAGATTTTTTTTGAGTTGTTTATGTGGATGTGATTGATAATCGAATTATAAAATATTATTTTTTTATTTAAAAAAAATCATATTTTGCAATAATAATTGCACCTGAGAAATGATTCTTTTTCTCTAGTCAAGCCAGAAAATAGTATTTGACAAGATCCTAAAAATACAAATAAAATTACTAAAAATGCATTTAACAATTTTTAACAAAAAATGTACAATAAAAATAATATATATTATAAAATACAATATTTTTTATTTAATATTTGTCTATATAGCATATCAAAAGCTCAATTTGTTTACACTTTTTTTTCTTACTTTTCTCTCTCTCTCTCTCTCATCAACTTTTATACTTTTTTATTTTAAATCTAATTTTTCTCCCTGCTTGAAATTTAATCTTTATTTTTCTCTTATAAAAAATTAGCAAGAGTAAAGTATATAAAAAAAATCTATTTGTAATATATATATATATATATATATATATACACACATAGTTAAAAAATATAATTAATGTAATATATTTTAATTTTGATATACATATATTTTTATTGTTGCTTATATATTTTTGTTGTTGCTTATAGTTGAAATTAAGAACGAGATTAATAAAAAAAAATTTTAATACGTTGTTATTCTAAATAATTAAGGAGAATATTCACTATTTAGCATATATATATACTGTTTTAAAATAGTGTGCATTGCATTTGTATACATTTTCGAGTACAATTTTAAAAACTTTCCAATCTTTTTGTACAATACACAATATTTTTAGTAAAAATTTTAATTAACTTTTTTGTATTAATAGACCCTCTCTCTCTCTCTCTCTCTCTCTCTCTCTCTATATATATATATATATGTATATATCCTTGGACTAAGAAGAATTCACTTATATACCTAGTTTTTTTTAATAATGTTAAGATGATCAATTTATTTTATTAAATAAGCATTTTAAATGATTTGACATAATAAAAAAATGTTAATTCAATAGATCCCACACATAAATTTTATTTAAATTCAACGCTTAAAATTGTATTAAATTATCGGAAATATAAAATTAATAAAATAAATTGATCATTATAATATTATTATTATTCTTTTCATATAAATGTAGCTTTTCCCTTACCCTTGTGACTCTCTCTCTCTCTCTCTCTCTCTCTCTCTCTCACAGTTCAGTTCATCTGATCAAATCATTCATTGCAATTCATATATAGGTACATATTTATATATTTATTTATACATATAGGGAGAGATAAGAATCAGCTTTTGCCCACTGCAAGTAAGTTAAAAGGGTGAAAAAGAATGGGTAAATTTTGCTTACATCCATTGAGGTTTGGCAAAATGATACTTACCCAGCTCCAAAGGTTTTAAAAATATAAAATACTAATTATTGCCTATTAGATAATACATAATACATAAATAATATATTAATATTTGGATAAGATGTATTAATATTATTTATGATCCACGTTTAAAGGCACTTATTTAAGAGGCACTCAATTAAAAGTATAGCTTTGCTAGTTTGCTAATTTATGAAGGTTAAAAATAATAATAAATTAATAAAAATTAAAATTAAATTTTTTTTGTTGATTAAGTAAAAACAGAAGTACTTAATATCAATTAATATTTTTTTTTTTACGTAAAAGAACATGAGAGATGAAAGTGATAAAAAAGATGAACAAGATTGTCTAATTTTTATGGGTAAATTCTTGACACTTATATAGATATTACGTCAAGTTATTTTATCTAATTTCAATGGGTAATTTTTTTAAACTTATATAGATATCACATTAAATTATTTTATCTTATTATATAAAGATATAAAAGTGATAAATTTTATCTCTAAAAAATTAATAATATTATTTTTTATCCATATTAAATATGAACCGTTCAGCATACGTTAATTAGCAGAATAATTTAAAAATAGACGAAGAGCTCTCAAGCCCAAATATTCATTATGAATCCATTTATAAACAGTGTACTTAATTTACATGGTATGAATCACTGTATACTTACTAGTTTAGAGATTTTCAACCAACACTTAGCCTATGTTTTAGATTAAAAAGCCTAGTAATTTTTTGGGAATTTTTTTTTGTTTTTTTTTTCTGAATCTTTTTTTATACTTTGATTTAAATTTTTTATTTTTTGGTTTCTTGTTGAACCCGTTCGAGCCAAATTTTAAAAAAAATTACTAAAAACGAAAAAACTAAAAAAAAAATCCCAAAACCTGTTAAGTTGATTTTTTTTTATCTTATATGATTTTTTTAGGTTTTGGTTAAAAAACATTATTTTCTATTTTTTTATGACGAGAGAAATTTAAAAAATTTATTTTCTATTTTTTAAGGTTTTGGTTAAGAAATTTTATTTGGGCTAATGCTGACAAAAGTTTATTAAAAATAAAAAAAATTATATAAAAAATTAGACCAAATACCCGCTTAATGAGAAACACACAAGTGCAGTGTAATTCATACGGTGTAAAAATATACTATCACAAATATTTAGTTCATTATTATCTTGTGATTAGTTGTATAGTGTGATTACTGCATCCTCATTAGTTATTGCTTGTTTTGTAATTATTGAAAACTAAACGCTAAAGGGCAATTTTTAGATGCTCCTTAAGTACTATGTTGGTGATGACACGTAGTGCTCTTAGAAAATAAAAATACTTGATGCATATATATTAAATAGATATATATTAAATATACCACTCTTGTCTCTTATCTACTTAATAAAGGTAGGTCTATATTGTTCAACTCGGAATGTTTTTTAGTATGTCATTGAATGAGAACACAATGTAGACAACACCATGAGGTGTTATGAAACTATTGAATAGTTACTTACTCTAAAGACTTATCGTCGTCATCCTTTGTCATGTGGAATAGAACACGAACACCTATGGTCGCGTGCACACCGAATCCACAAATCATTTGACCACTCACTTGTCCATGACACACACACACACACACATTTTTAGTTGTTTTCAACTTGCAAAAAGAAAAAATTTGAGATTGACAAGTGGTCGTTCGTTGAATAGTTCCTTTGATGTTTAAATTAGTGTCTTTTAAACTAGAAAAATAAGAAAATCCAATCATAGAGCTCTTTAAGTATTTTGACAATGTTTTTAGAAAAGTTATATACCTTAAAGAGTTGAATCTCATTTTTATAGGGGATTCATGTCAAGTGTCTAGGACGAGATGACAGTACATGCGGCTCTGCTTTAAAGCACGTTGCCCCAAAAGGGTTGAATACTGTTGTGGGTCCATCAGAGAATACTATGTTCAATCAGACTATCATTATGCAGTTCATTAATGATTTTTATCTCAGTTACACTATCTCTATTAATGCTCTATAGTTTGATCACGCTATCATTAATGATTTTTAATTCTTCTATGCTACCTAATTAATGTATTTGAGCTTGAACGTTGGTGCCACTTTGGCTCGTTGCCCGGCTAGGCCTGAATGACGGTTGGGCTTCGCATCTCGACTTTTTTTTAGCCCCATTTTTGGCAGATGTGGACCTCACCATTTGAGCCAAGCTCTTTAGAGATCAGGCCAAGCCCTGATTGAGGATCTGATCCATTCCAGACCAGCCCCCTTCAATAGCCATATTATATATATTTTGTATGTTCATGTCTCCGTCACTCACCAATTACACTCTCTAAACTTTTGAGTAACTCTTTTAACTCTACAAGGTTTTGTTCTAAAATTTAGTAGTCATCTAGTCATCCACTCAAGACCCCTCCCAAATATATTTTAGAGGTACTAAAGCTCTGGTTTTTTAAGTACATTTTAAAGTAATTTTTTGGATACTTTTTCTTTCATGTGTTAAAACATTGTGATGACTAAGTATATCATAGAGAGATTATATTAGTTATTGGATTTTTTGTTAAATTTATAAAAATAATTTCTTAATCATTCAATGTATATAAATTTAATATAAAAGTAATGAAGTATGAATCCATCACTTTATCCAAATAAGAAAAACAAAGTTTGGTTAGTATAGGCTTGAGAACCTTTGGGGCATGTTTGATTGATCGGATTAACTATAGAATTAGATTATATATCTCATGAGATTATATTTCTCTTGTTTAAATTAAACAAGTGGCAAAAAAATTATGTATCAATTAGATTACTAATCCCACACAATATAAGATATACAATTAATACTCAAGAGAATATGGTATTACTAATCCATTCTTTAATAGTCTTATAGAATTATTTATCAGGTGGGATTATATATCCATTCATTATTAATTTGATCAATCAAACATAACCTTAAGGTCAAGTTTAAGGTTATGTTTAATCAAAAATGACCTTCAGATATATAATTAATGCTTAAGGTCATGTTTGATTAATCAGATTAATAACGTAGGAATATATAATCTCATTTGATAAGTAGTTTCACAGAACTAATAATGAATGAATTATTAATACCATATTATCTTAAGTATTGTATATATTCATTTTGTGAGATTAGTTATTCAATAAATGCATAATCCTTCCACCACTTGTTGAATCCAAACAAAGCAAATATAATCCCACATGATATATAATTCTATTTCATATCTAATCTGATCAATCAAACATGCCTTAAGAGTATTAGTCAATTAATGCAAATTATATTGGCACTAAGTTTGAATTTTTTTTATTGCAATTGAGTTTGAGTTTGAATTGATCAAATTACAACTATATGAGCCTTATTTGGCCATGTCACTTGCTCCCCAATGTTATCGTGGTAGTTCCGCATCTGTTCACATGTCTAAGGCAGCCATGGCCACTTTAACGCTGGCTATGGTGAAAATTGGTGGACCTATTAGTGGTGGCATTACTAATTTTCTACTAAGTTTGTTTGGAGAGAAAGAAAATTTGGATTGAACTAATAATTTATACTGAATTTATTTTCATGTCTGTTTGTGTTTTTTTGTGTCCGAAATAATTGTTCAAACTGTAAACTCAACCTCTTATATGAAGAATAAGTGTGGGTAAAGGGCAGAATAGGATAGAAAGAGAAAAGATTGGGGAAGGAAAGAAATTAAATTAACGACAGTTTAATTTGCATGTACATTTTACTTCTGTAATATTTTTAAATTCATTTTTTTGAATAATATTTTTAGATACAATCTTGAGATTATTAGTGATAAAAAAAATCAATTCCTTTAATTCTGTCATCTAATACAAACATCATTTAGTGGTAATTAAAATGGGAACGATGGTTGGGGCTGTGCTTAAAATGCAAATCATTAACCCGAATGTATTTTTATAATCGAATTCGTTTCTTACATAAAATTCGTCAAATTTATTATTCATATAAAAGTTTAATAGCCGTAGCTAAGTGATTGCATAATATTAATTTATAAATAAATAAATTAAAATTAAAATTTTAAAAAAAAACTATTAACTAAATATTACTTAATCATTTAGTTACATGTATTTAATCAATCTAAATTCTTATATAAAAATAAATTTAATAAATTTTACCTAATAAATAAATTCGATGATAAAATACATTTGGGTTAACACTGTGCTTCGATGATAAAATACATTTGGGTTAACACTGTGCTTAAATGCACAGTTAAGCATTGCTCCAACCATAGTTCCATTGAAATGGGTAAACCTCAGTTCTGGAATTTTGGGTAATCGGATGGTGATTAGAATTTGGTGACAGCTGATTGAAGAGGAGTTTTACGGAAAGTAGTTTTTATGGAAAGTAGCAAAAAGCCTAAAACTGATGGGTCACAATCCTAACTGCTGGTTTCAAATTTCAAGATCGTAGATGATGGCTATGAAGTTTGATGGGTCACGGTTCTTGATTTTGATGGTACATGGTTCTTGATTTCATACTCCTTGTTGTGACGTGAGGGTAGCAATTACGTACATATATGACTTCTCTATTTCAAAAATATCATATTTCTCTATTTTAATTTATTAATAATTGTTGAGAATTTTGAAATATATTCAATTAAATTTAAGAGATTTTTATTCAAAAATTTTTAAAAAATAAATTTTAACGTGTAAAATTCAGCAATAAAAAAATTCCAAATAACAGGCAAACCAGTTATCTCTCTGCTTGAGAATATATTTCATGAAAAAAATCAAAAGAATTAAAAGAAAATGCTAATGGAGATGAGCATCATCACTCCCAACAAAACTAAAACTAAGGTGAACAATTCAAGATCTAGAAAAAAAAAGTAAGTAAGTCAACATAGATTACTTATCATCATCTACACAAGATATTCAAAATCGAAACAAAGTTATCGACAAGAAAGTAACCAAGGTGATTGAGATAGGAAAACTTATGAGATTGAATTTTGGAAAAAATGAAGAAATCGCAATTCAGAAGATACTTGATATGGAACAATAAGAGAACACAATGTGCTGCAATATTAAAGATTAATCAAGGTGATAAAGGAAAGCATAGGAATCCTATCATGGAATGTAAGAGGTCTAGGCAAGCCTAAAAAAAGAAGAATCATCCGAAAATTAAAGAGGAGTAGGAACCTATTGTTTATAATGATACAAGAAATTAAGTGGCCTAAGGTGGATGAACAAAAAGTTTGAACTGCTTGGAGAAATGAGGATTGCCCATGGATAACTTCCCATCGGTGGGCTCCTCAGGCGGCCTCTTGTTTATCTAGAATGAGAGGTTCTTCTTAGTTTTAAGTAAGTTTATTCATAGGAACTATACCCTCCTTGAATGAGCTATTTGGAATTCATTTTATTGTGTCATTGGCAACATATATGGACCTAATGAGCTATGTGACATAATTCATGTGTGGATTGAGCTTAAGGCCCTAAGATCCTATTTTAACCGCCGAAGGTGTTTAGGAGGAGATTTCAATAAAATCAAATCTCGAGGTGAAAGAATAGGCTGCATCAACATTAGCAGAGGTATGAAAGACTTCAAAGAAACGATGAACAACCTACAAGTTCAAGATATTCCTATGTTAGGTCGCAGATACACTTGGTCTAGCATGCAACATCAATCTACTTGGAGTAGACTTGATCGGTTCCTGATTAGTGCTAAATTGCAATCCAATTTTAGACTAAAACTTTGGGGATTGTCAAGATATTTGTCAGACCATAGCCCAATTCTACTCACAGACACAGTGATAGATTGGGGCCTTAAGCCTTTTAAATTTTTGAATGTGTGGCTGAGTTATAACTCTCTTAAAAAAGTAATCAACAAAGCATGGAGTTTACAACAAGAGCGGAGGTGGGGTGGCTTTGTGCTACCGAGAAAACTATAGGAGGTAAAAAAGGGCATCAAAATATGGAATACTGAGGTCTTTGGGGACATAACTAAGAAGGTAAAGGACACCGAAGGGACCCTCCACAACTTGACCTTATAGAGGAACAAAGGGACCTGAGTGAGGCTGAGCTGAAGCAAAGGAGAGATTTGAGAAATGAACTGTGGTCACTCAACAGAAGAGCTGAAAATATTTGGAGACAAAAAACAAGACAAAGCTAGTTGAAACTAGGGGACAGGAGCACCAAATTCTTCCATACCATGGTTAATAAGAGATATTAGCGAAATTTCATTGGTCAAGTGACATTTGAAGGTAAAATCTTAACTAGACCTTCGGATATAAAGGAGGCTGTCAAGGCCCATTTTATGCGATCCTTCCAAGAATCTACTTGAAGGAGGCCCTGGCTAGAGGTCGATCTACCCAGGAGGCTGTCCCAGCTAAGTACCTCAAGTCTTAAAAGAATGTTCTCAAAAGAAGAAGTCACAAAAGCTTTGAGGGATTGCGATGGCAACAAAGCCCCTAGCCCAGATGGTTTTAATTTCAAATTCATTAAACTTTTTGGGATTTGATTAGGAATGATATAATGAGGTTAATGGAAGAGTTCCATTCCAATGGCAAAATTATGGTTGGTTTAAATTCTTCTTTCTTGATCCTAATCTCTAAAGTTTCTTGCCCACAAATCTTGGCTGAGTTTAGACCAATTAGTTTCATAGGATTAGTCTATAAGATCTTGGCCAAAACTCTTGCTAATCGACTAAAAGAAATCATGAAGGAAATCAATGATAAAAAGCAAACTGCTTTTGTGGAAGGGAGACAAATTTTGGATGGAATTCTTATTATAAATGAGGTGCTATATGATTGGAAGAGGAGAAAAAAATAAGGGGTCCTAATCAAGTTAAACTTTGAGAAAGCCAATGACTCTATCAATTGGGGATACCTCTTACACATGATGGCCTTGATGGGGTTTGGCTCTAGGTGGTGTTCATGGATCAAAGAATGTATATCCACACCCGTGATCTTAGTGCTAATCAATGGCTCTTCAACTAAGAAATTTCGTATGCAAAGGGGGTTAAGACAAGGTGACCCGTTATCACCTTTCCTCTTCAATATTGCTACAGAAGGTCTGAATTACATGTTCCAAACAGCTTAGAATCAAGGCCTAATACATGGAGTTCAGGTTGGGAGGAATGGTTAGAGCATCTCCCACATGCAATTTGCAGATAACACAATTATATTCTGTAAGGTTGACCCTTAAGAGATATCCAATGCTAAGAAAATCCTAAGAAATTTTGAACTAATCTCTGGGTTAAAAGTAAACTTTCACAAAAATCACCTATGTGGTATTGGTCTGGAAGAGGCAAAAAAGGATGAATTAGCTTACTTATTGAAATGAAAAACGAGCAAACTACTTGTCAAATACCTAGGATTACCTGTAGGCATCAACCCAAGATCAATAAAATGCTAGGAACAAGTTATTGAAAGATTTAAACTAAAGTTAGCTATGTGGAAGATGAAGTACCTATCCTTGGCTAAGAGAGTACAATTGATTAAAACTACCATGGCAAGTCTCCCAACCTATTATCTGTCATTGTACAGGATGCCTAAGCAAGTGCTTCAGACTCTAGAAAAAATGCACAAGAGGTTTCTTTAGGGCGACAATGAACATAAGAGGAAGATTCATCTTGTAAACTGGAGGAGGGTAACTCTAAAGAAATGTCATGGGGGATTGGGAATTGCAGGCTTGGAAGCTAGAAATAAGGCTCTTCTACTTAAATGGTGGTGGAGGTTTGCCAAGGAGAAAGATAGCCTATAAAAAAAGGTCCTATGTGAAAAGTATAATGAGAATACCTCAAAGTGGTTCCCAAATGATCTGATGCACAAAAATCCATTAGCTATTGTGAACGCAATTGTGAAAACTGGCATAGATGAAGATGAGTTTAAAGACACTTTCTCCCAAAATTGCAAGCTAAAGCTGGGGCATGGAAAGAGTATTAAGTTCTGGTTTGATGCTTAGGTTGGAGATGAGCCTTTAGCTTCAATGTTCCCAAGACTATTCCTACTTTCTAAGCAATAAGACGACAATATAGCCTCTATATACCAAGGTAATGCAGTTAATCCTAGTTGGAACCTTCATTTTAGGAGAACCTTGTTCTACGGGAACAGGAAAGCTTAAATAATTTAACTTCAGCTCTTCAAAATTTCAGTACCAAAGTGAATGCCATAGATTCTGTGATTTGAAAAGTTGGCAATGACAAGGAATTTTTAGTTAGGTTCTTACTCAAAGATATGGAGGAAAAGAGAGGTCATCAAAAAAAATTTGTGAGACGAGTATGGGCTGCAATTTATCCCCCCACAGGTGTAAATATTATCATGGCTGATCTTACTTGACAAAAGACCAACAAAAGTAATGCTTCTGAAAATGAACATTAGTAAAATTTCAGCTGAGTGTGTACTTTGTGGCAAAGGCCAAGAATGCTCAAATCACCTCTTTCTCTTTTGTGAAAAAGCATAGAACATTTGGGGTAAAGTTCTACTTTGGTGGGGCATGATGTGGGTCTGTCCAAAATCCATAACTATGGTAGTAAAATGCTAGTTTGGCATGGGGTTCAGTGGCTTAAAGAAAAAAATCTAGTTAACTATATGGTTTGCAATCTTATGGTCTATCTGGATTTATAGAAATGACATAATTTTCAGTCAAAAGCCCCTAGAGCTGAAAAGTCTGATTGAAAACATTAAAATAAGGTCAGCCTTGTGGACTGAAGTTTTTTTACGAGGAGAACCTAATCTCCATAGATGATTTTATCCACAGCATCGAGGAAGTTAAAGAACACAAGCCAAAGAGGAAGAAGGGATGACAATCAGTTCAGAATGGTTAGATGGTGTGCTGGGTTACGCTTGGTTGCTTGGTTGTGTTTTCTTTTGATTTTTTGGTTGGCACCTTGCTGTCCTTGTTTTTCTTTGGAAGTACCAAAATTAATCTTCCCTCCACAGCATTCTCAATTCATGATTTTCTCTACAATATACAAGCAGCAAAGAGATTGAATCTAAAAAGGTTATCCAAGTCCTAAGGCTTAGAATATAATAATGCTTGTGTGCGAGGATCTTGGCTGAGGGAGGGATCTTGCTGCTGTGTTTGATTTGCTAATAAGCATTGGTGTTTGGCAGTCATGAGAAGCCTCGATGTGGCTGAAGTTGTTGTGCATTGATGATCTTGCTTTGCTCCAAGTGCCTGCCTGGGTGGGAGTCTGCTGTGTTTTGGTGTGCCCTGCATTGTGCTTCTCTATGGAGGATACTACCTAAAGCCTAAAGCTTGTTTACTAAGTGATTTGCTTTTGGAATGGACAGGTGAAGACTGCTGGATGGATGCTGATTTTTGGGCTACTATAGGGCACTTGATCAGTGTTCTACTTCTTGAAGCCACTTGTGAGCTGTTGCTGTTTAGTTCTCTAAGTCCTTTGTACAAGCTCATGGTGGTTGGGACAAAAAATGCACAACTTTGGGATAGCTCTGTGATCACAATCTACCCGTGAAGTTGTTTGTTGCTGCGTGGTTGGGTGGGTAGCTGATAGGTTGATGAGTAGCTGCTATGGAAGCGCACATGCCTTTGTCTATGCTGCCATACTGAAGTCTAAGCCTATCATGCTAAGTGAATTGCTGCACATGGTTTTGGCTTCGGTAGCTTTTTGTTTTTTGTTTGCTCCTTTATGTGATCTTATGTTGGCTAGCTCCTTGTCAACCAAGTGTTCTTGTTTTTTTTTTGGAAGTTTGAACCCTCGTTGTTGTAAGAGTTTTCATCCATTTTATTGTTATTCTTCATTTTGAATAAAATTCTCTTTTTCTGATAAAAATAACAGATAAATTTATCTGTTATTCATAAATATGCAAACAAATAAATTTATCTGTTTGATATTCATTTGTTTAATATACAAATAGATAAATTTATCTGTTTATATATTTATACATAATAAATAAATTTATTTGTTTGCATATCAACACAAATATTGCAAACAGAAAAATTTATCTGTATTCTTTATACGTACTTTTAATAAGACAGATAAATTTAACCGTGTTCTTTACACGTGCTTTTAATAAAAAATAGATAAATTTATTTGTGTTTTTTATATATGTTTTAAAAAGACACAGATAAATTTATCTGTGTTCTTTATACGTGCTTTCAATAAGACGGATAAATTTATCTTAATTCTTTACATGTACTTTCAATAAAAGATAGATAAATTTATTTGTATTTTTCATACATATTTAAAAAGGTATAGATAAATTTATCTGTATTTTTCATACGTATTTTAAAAAGGCACAGATAAATTTATCTATTATAAGATATTTTTGTCCCAAAAAGAGTTTATACGTTAAAATTTTTATGTGGATAAATCTTACTAAAAATCTTATATTGAATAAAAATAGTAAACGGCCTATAAATTAAACTGTCTACCAATTTTTCGTAAGTTTAATGTATTTATATTTAATACAAGCTAGCATCGGCTCTGGGGATGAGAATTTTGAAATATATTCAATTAAGTTTAGATATTTAATACAAACCAGCGCAGGTCCTAGGGACAAGTGAGCAAAATTGCGGCCTAGAGCCTTCGATATTTTGTTAAGTTAGTATCATTTATATATATTTTGTTTCAAGTTCAAGTCCTTTTAACTTCTTCTTGTTCAATTGTTTTTTTAAGTTGTAATAATTTTAATATTTTTTTAAGTCATTGATAATTTTATAATATAAAATAATACAAATAAAATATAAAAAATAAAATTTACGATCACAATATACTTAAATCATAACTTTTTAATCTTAAAATATTAATTCTATTTTAATCCAGAGTAATCAAATACAAAATATTGAATAAGAAAAATATTTTATTGTTAAAAAACTAATAATATATAAGTTAAAAGCTTGATATATAAGTGACAATGTATTTTATTTAATTTTTTTTAAAAAAATAAATTTTATTAAAATATTATTATAAATATATTTTGTTTACTTAAATTTTTATAATTAATTTTTAAATTTATTTCAAAATATATTGAGATTCCACGTTACAAACTCGCTGTAGGTCTCAAAATCTTGAAGGCCAGCCTTGATACAAACATATATATAAAATTTTCGAAACAGATAATCTTTTGTCCGATTACGAGATGAGGTGTTGAAAAAATAATTTTAAAACGATTATAGAGTACTAAAAAATCTGATTGAATATGATAATAAGTTAGTTATCATTGTAGGATTTGTTTTTATTCATAGTAGTTGTGAAGGCTTCCCTTGCTAATATTTACAATTTTTTATTTTTTATTTATAAAAAATAAAAAATATATTTTTATTTATTTTTATAAAATAAAAAATAAAAAATATATATATTTAACACATAAATATTTAAAAAGTGATAGTTGGAGGTTACGAATGAATACAGGAATTGAAAGTGGTGAACGGATGTGTTATTCGGTAATGACAGTAAGAGGTAGCGATAGTAGTTGAAAGTAGTGGTTGGAGCGGGTGGTCAGAGGTGATGGTCGGAGGTGGTGGCCGTATGTGATGATCGAAATAGGTGATTAGAGGGATGACAGAACGTGATAGTCAAAGGCGGCAGTCGGAGTTGGTGGCCGAATGTAATAGTTGGAAGTAGTAAAAAAAAAGATACAAACAAAATTTATTTACAAAATAAATAAAAATATATTTTTTCTGTTTATAAAAATTTTATAAATTTTGAAAAGTATTTACAATTTTTTTTTAAAAAAATTACTAAATATGTTTTTATTTACTGTTTATAAAAAATTTAAAAATAAAAATAAAAAACAGAAAATATAAATATTACCAAATGGGCCCTTACTAAAAGTTGTATCTTTTTAGCAACACTTATTCGATATTAATAAGTGTGTTATTTTTTTGTGTGATTATTCAGCATTATCACGATTTCAATTATATATGTTGTGTTCATTTTTTGGTTTTAGAATATTAAATTCCTATTGCATACGTAGAGTCAAGGTCTATGTACAAAAAATACAAAGCACTTTTCAGTTTATCAGCACTACAAGAAAAAATAATTTTTTGTGATGAGATTTAACGATAAAATTTACCGTTAAAAGCTTGATATATAAGTGATTTTATATTTTATTTATTTTTTTTATAAATTCAATTTTGTTAAAACATAATTATAAATATATTTTATTTACTTAAAATTTTATAATTAATTTTTAATTTTATCGCAAAATACATTGAGGCCCATATTAAAAATTTTCTTTGGGCCTCAAAATCTTTAAAGTTAATATTGCTACAAACGTATATATATAATTTTTGAAACATCTGATTTTTTTGTCTAATTACGAGATGAGAGTGTTAAAAAAATAATTTTAAAACGATTATAAAGTACTGAAAAAATTGATTGAAGATGAAAATAAGTTAGTAATCATTGTAGGATTTGTTTTTATTCATAATAGTTGTGAATATTTAATAAAAATATTATATTTTTTTGTTAAAATTTGTACACTAATTTTTAAACGTGAATATCAGTACATTCATGCACACACACAAAAAAAAATTGCACAAGAATTTATATTGTCCGGCACAACCTGTATACATTTACGAGTGAGAAAAATTATTAACTATAATTGTAGAATGCACAATCTTAAAATTAAAAATATTCTAAAATTTGACACACAACCTGAATTCTAAAATAAATTTCGTTTTTCTGCTTAAGGGTTATTCTCATGCCTTGGTATTTTTTTATCTCTTCCTGCATTTTTATTCCTCTTGATTTTGTAATAACTCGTACCATGAGAATTAATAAAAATAAAATACGTGTCACTTTTTAGAATAATATAATATTTGACGAGTTGTTATAAAAATAAATAAATAATAACATATTAGTAGAAAATCTTTAAATAAAATTCTTAATAAAACTTTATACTTAATTTCAAGATTGAAGTAAAAAAACATACACCAAATTAAATTTTAGATAATCAAAAATCGAGATGAAAATTTATTATATGATAAGAAAATTTTTATCTAAATTCTGATTTTATGATAAATTATAAAATAATATTAAAAGTTTATACCGAATTTTTGAAATTTTTCTGAATTAAAAATTTTATATCAAAAATTTTACGATATATAATTTTTTAACTTACCGTACATTTGGCATGCTTAGGCTTTGTATACACATGCAGAGCGACACGTTATGGGACACCTGTCCCCAAATTTTTTTATAAATATCGGGTTACGCCGTAGTGCTCACACGAAGCTGAGAAAAAAACAA
>JAOTRH010032656.1:0-20917 GCA_034768845.1 Heliamphora exappendiculata
ATAAAATAAAAAATTTATTTTATTAAAAATAAAATTAAATACTAAAAATATGATTTTCAGTATACCAACCCTAACAAGTAGATGTCCTCCAATCGAGGCATGCTATTGATTGGGTACCAGGCTGTTGGCGAATTAATTTTAAATTTGGTAGAGAAAACTAAATTTAAATAAATTTAATGTTTTGCTCGTCATAATTAACGGTTATTTTTAATTATGTTATTCTCATGATTAAAATGGCTTTCATTCCTCTCGCGTCTATACTCAAAGAAAACAAACTAACGGGATCGATTTTTATTAACTGAAAAAGTAACTTGGATATAGTTTTAACTACTAAGGGTATTCCTTCAATGATAGAAAATGTGTTTGTTTTTAAACAGGGTTCTTCCTCTAAGCTGAAAAGTACAAAGAAAAAAAAAAGTTCAAAAACAGGGTGACACGATTTTCAAGATAGTTAGTGGGTCACGGACTGGTGTGAAAAAGCCAAAAGATAGATGTTTTCACTACATCAAGACACGGCACTAGAAAAAATAATGTCTAGTTTATCTCAATAAACTGAACAAATAGGGTAATTTCTGTTCACTAGTTGTGAAAATATGTTTAGTGGTGTTATCTACCAGTACCTGGTGTGTAGATACGGGAGCCACTAATCATATCTGTAATTCATTGTAGGGGTTCCAAGAAACCCGACAACTTAGTGGTGGGAAGATTTACCCGCATATAGACAATAATACAAAGGTGACAGCAGTTGTAGTGGGAGATGTCACCCTCAGTTTTAGTAGAGATAGGATTTTAATATTGAAAGATTGTCTTTATATATCTTCTATTAGAAGGAACTTAGTTTTCATTTTTAAATTGGTTAAAGACGAATATTTGATTTATTTTAATAACTCTGTATTTATGAAGAATAATAAACGAGTTATCTGTTCTGGTACATTGGTGGTTGATCTTTATATTATTACTCTTATCTCTCCTACACTACAACTAACTAAATTGAATAACACAACTAATTTACCATATAAGAGAAAGTTTCATTCTTTAATGAACCAAGCGTTTCTTTGACACTTACGCTTGAGTCATATTAGTCTAAAAAGTATAAATAGACTGATAGAAGATGAACCTTGGAGTTCATTAGAAGTGGAGGCACTTTCAGTCTGTGAATCGAGCTTAGAGGGTAAGATAACCAAGAGACCATTTTTGGCCAAAGGCTATAGATCTAAAGAACCATTAAAACTGGTTCACTCTGATGTGTGTGGTCCAATAACAATCTAGGGTATAGGTGGCTTTGAGTACTTCGACAGTTTTATTGATGACTACTCAAGGTATGGATACATTTACCTAATGCACCGTAAGTCTGAATGCTTTGAAAAATTCAAAGAGTTCAAGGCGGAGGTGGAGAAGCGTCTGGGTAAAAGTATGAAATCACTACGATCCGATTGTGGTGGAGAGTACCTCTTTGGAAAGTTTAAGGACTATCTGTCATCAGAAGGAATTATATCCCAGTTAACTACACCGGGCACTCCACAGCAAAATGGTGTAGTAGAAAGAATGAATACAACTTTTATAGAGATGGTAAGGTCTATGATGAGTTATTCAGGATTACCCGATTTGTTTTGGGGACTCGTATTAGAGATAACGGCTTATATTCTGAACTTGGTACCTTCTAAGTCAGTACCTTCTACTACCACAGAATTGTAGACCGGGTGTAAGTTGAGTCTGAGACATATTCAGATTTAGGGTGTCCAGCACATATGCTGAAAAGAAACGCAAGTAAGTTGGAACTGGGGATAGAAATCTGTTTCTTTGTGTAGTATTTCAAAAAAATTGTAGCAGCCCGGTCCGGACCCTAGTAGTAACCACCTAAATTGTAACCCGACCCAGATCCTAGTTGTAATAGCCCGGACTGTAACTACTCGCAGAATGATCTAAGCCTAAACACTAGTATTAGCAACAGTTAGTTGACGAGAAATTAGGTCCCTACATGAACAATGAAAAATCCTAACTCAACTCGAAACCCTAATTTGAATCGAAAATCCTAAAAAGGCCAAATACTGATAGGCAAAAATCCTAACACTTATAAAAGTCTCAAAACAGTTTAAATTAAGTAAATAACATAAAATATAAAATTAAAAATCAAAAATTTTCTTAATTAGGATAAAATGACCATTTTACCCTTAGTATCGCAAAAAGTCATAAAAATTCAAAATTTGACACATAAGCACCCAAAATTAGATATTTATATACAATTAATTAATAAAATACAAAATAACAACAAAAATAACCAAAATTCCCTTGCACGACTGGTCACTTAGGAATTTGTGCTCAAAAAAGTTACTTTTGCCTTTTTAAGCTTAAAAATGAAAAAAAAATTGTATAAATTAAGCATTATTTTGACCTAATACTTGTTATACAAGTAATATACATACTAATAGAATAATATAGGTCAACAAAAGTAAACAAATAATTATTTAAAATCTCTACACAATAAATAAATCAAAAAATAAATTCTAGTCAAACTAGCTTAATTTAGCTTAAAAGTCTATACTTATTTATTTAATTGCTATCAAAATTATGATAAATCATTAAAAATTAAATTAATTATAAATACACTAATATAATAAGTTTTAGTTGGTTTAGGTACATAAAATTAATATTTTATGTATTTATATACACAAAAATGCACCAAAATACAAATTAAAAATTCAAATTAATTAACAATCATCTTTTTAGTTTTCCAAACACTGCAGAGCTGAATGTATATCTTCCCCAAAAGTGATTTTGTAAGCCTCAAGCCCCACCCACCTCCCATGGAACCAATGAGGGTCCAAGAAAATTCAAATTTTAAATTAAAGGAATAATTACACTCAATTACAAATTTTTCCTATAAAAATAAGGCCTTAGCCCCACCCATTCTCCTTCATATTTCGGCTGAGAGTGAGAGTGAGAGAGACCAAAATATTTTCTAAGTATTCTCAAGGAAAGAAGGAAAGAAGAAGAGAGAAGGAATAAAGAAGGGGGAGGAAAGGATCAAATGAGAAGCATTGAAGCTAAGTCCATTTCTTCTTCAAGCATTTGAGCATCAAATAAGGTAAGAAACTCCTTCAAACCCTCTTATATTCTCTCCTAAGATACCCTTCAATCCATCTTTATAACAAACCCTAAGAAAATAAAACAAAGAATGAGTCAAAATGGCATCATAGGAGTAAAACATGGACTGTTTGTGTAAGATTGAGTTTTGTATAAGCTTGCATGTGTATGTTTTTAGATTTTATGGCTTGTGTGTATTCTGAAGTTTTTGGTTTATGTGATTTTACAACATGCATGCAAAGAAAATATGTCAAAAATGTACACAACATAACCTAAGCAACCAAAATCCTAAGTAGCCTGATTTTCTATACTTACTCACTTTCTGTAACCAGCTTTAAAACACCATAACTAAATGTAGAAAAATAGTTTTAAAGTGATTGTTGTTTCCAGATCTATATTTTTGAGTTAGCTTTCATACAAAATTAGTTTGAAGTGATTTCGTTGGGTAGAACTCCAGATATCTCATTTTTTTCAATGAGTGTAAGATTTTGACAACTTTGAGTTTTAGACCAAAAAATTCTTAGTTAGAGTGAGAACCGAGCTTAGGTCAAAACATAAAACTTATAGATGACACATTTATCTTTCTGTGCACCAAAAATGAACCAAATATATAAAGTTTTGATGGGTCAAAATACTTTCCAAAGTCTCTGTTAAGGTTTAGTGACTGACAGACCTCTCTGTCACATCTTATTGTGAGACTTAAAACCTAATATTTTAGAAGTCAAATCCAAAAGTGATAAACATAGAAAATGTAGCTAACATATTAAAATAATTATTGAGTAAAATTATCCTAAAATACCCTCGGATGATACCTCAATGATTTTGAGCATTCTATGTCAAAAACACACTCTGCAGACCATTTTTAGGCTGATTGAACTATTTTCATAAATTGGCCAAATTCTCAAACGTTTTCCAAATAACTTGTCCGAACACAAAACATGAAACTTACGGGGACACCTTACACCAAAACCCCACCAAAAAGCAGAGCCATAACCCTTGAATTGATGCCCCAAAATTGTGGCCAACAGAAGCTCAATTCTTATGTATTTCTCCGTAAATTGCTAAACCGTTTTTACTTAAATAAAATAAATGACCCCCGAGCCTTAGGATCTAGCATTAGTGATAAACATGAAAGTTGTAGGGAATATTTTTATCCAATTGGTGTTAAAATATCATAAGTTAAATCTATGTGTAAGTACCTCAAAACACTGTCGTAACTTTAAAACTAACAATTAAACTTGTACCAAAAATTAGTTAAGTGTTCGAATGCTATGTTATTTATGAGACTTGAGTATGTGAACATTATATGAACTTTGTGAGTAATCGGTATTTGAACATGATGCTTGATGAAATGAACTTATGTCGATAGTTCGATTTTATATCACATGAATTATGAATATGCTTTGCATGCTTGTGCGTAATGCTTTATCAAGTTATACAATGTGCTATGTCATATTTATACACCATACAATAATTAGTTGTACATAAGAGGCATATTGTACATTCATGGGCATTCCTACATTGCATCTTGGGTTATCAAAGTCCTTCGTACATTTTAAATTGGGTTGTGAATCATTGTTCAATGGTTGTGGGTTTAGGGCGTTCCTAGTTGCCATGTTTGGAAATGAAATTGGAGATTTTTATTATAAAAAGGAGGTTTAGGCACCATAGGTTCGTTACTAGCTTTAATTTAGACCTTAGGTTGATACTAAGTGAGCATCCAAATTTTTAATGTGGGTAATCCTATAAAATCCCATCACGGCATTGACAATAAGTCCTTGATGTGGCAATAATATAAAGTCTCATTACGGCATTGACAATAAGTCCCTGAGGCGGCAATAATGATAACAAGTCCATACAAGTAATAGAAATAAGTCCTAAAGTGGAACTCCTATTTTTATTTCTGGATACAAGTCGGGTTGGGCATCTGCACTGCATTCATCTGTATCACGCACTCACACTACTGTTCTACTCTGTGCTCATCCTGTTAAAAATGATAATTTGCCTATATCTCTGCCCGCTTAACTTTGCATTAGGCATTATATGATATGTATTGTAGAATATCTTGTCGTAAGTTTGTTAGACGGTTTAGAAAATTTGCTTCTAAGCTCCGGCTTATGGCATTCGTGCCACAGGCAAAGAAGAATAACAGTTTGAGGAGGGTACGTTCGTAGGAGAAGAAGACCTCGAGGAGCAGGGAGAGAGGCAGGAGTCGGTTAACCTCAACAGTGTCGTTTGAAGACGGAGAATATTTACTTTTTGATCATTTTGTTCAGTTTTCCACGGACATAATGTAACTTTTGTTAAGTTTTCTGGATGACTATAATTATTAAGTATTTCAAACAAATTCTGAACTGTTAATAATGTAGTAACTATCTTATGTATCTATGAATGTTCCGATAGAATATGTCATTTATTTATAGTTACACATGTCCCGACATGCCCGGAGAACGGGGTGTCACAGGAATGAAGGGTGATCTATTTTATAATCTTAAGGATCAGAATGTCATTGTTAGCACCAATACACAATTCTTGAAAGAGAATTATATTATGGACCACAGACTCAATAGTAAGATTGTTCTGGAAGAAATGAGAAAAAATACCAGTAGAACGGAAGAGGAACCATAAGTCACTGATATCTGATTATCTCGTCGTAGTGGGAGAATTATTGGGATAGGTGCAAATCATGAACAGGGTGCTGATGCAGAGGGTTCAGATTCTGCACAACGTGTTACTGGTAGTACATAGACGTAGGTAGCGCCTCGTCGTAGTGGGAGGGTTGTTCATCAACTTGATCGGTATATATTTTTGGGAGAGTCTTTTCACAAGATCCTTGTAGAACTAGATACCGAAACTTGTAACTACAATGAAGCACTCCAGGACAAAGATGCAAATATTTAGCAAAAGGCTATGAATTCAGAGATAAAATCTATATATTCTAATCAGGTCTGGAAACTTGTAGAACCACCTGAAGGGATAAAACCCATTTGATGCAAGTGGATCTACAAGAAGAAGAGAAGAGTAGATGGGAAGGTTGAAATCTTCAAAACTAGGCTTGTTACAAAAGGTTTCACTAATGAAGAAATGATCGATTATGAGGAAATCTTTTCGTCGGTAGCTATGCACTACAAGAAAATACACTTTTGCCGACTAAATATTACGTCTACGTCGGCAAAAGTTAATTTTTGGTCGCCAAAAACCTTTGCCGACCAAAGTTTTTGGTGGCCTTAGTCGTCGGCAAAGGACCGTCGGTAAAGACCTTCGCGACCAAAATCACAGTGGTCGCCAAAGATCTTGGAGTTTTTCGGACCAACATGTGGTCGGTAATATAGACATTTACCGACGAACAAGATTAGTCACTAAAACAATTTGATAGGTAAAAAAACAGACATTGGCGACCAATTCATTAGTCGGCAAAGTGCAGGAATCTTTACCGACCAAACCATTTGGTCGGGAAAAGGTGTTATTAGCAACCAAAAAATGTCATCGGCAAAAACTTTTAAATTTTTTAAATATCTTTCACCGACACGCCCATTTGGTCGCAAAGGTGTTTTGGCGACGAAATAGTGTCATCGCCAAAAACTTTTAAATTTTTTAGATGTCTATAACGGGCAAACCCATTTGGTCGGCAAAAGTGTTTTGCTAACTAAATTATTTAGTCGCCAAAAGTTATTTCCCACAATATAATATTTTGATCTGAAAAAAATTGACAACAATAATTATTATTAATATTATTCTTATTATTATTATTATTCATCACCTCATTAAAAAAATACTAATTAATACAAATATTTATCAATTCACGAACTAGACCTATGATCTATATACAAATAAATTTAAAATGAATAATTTATATATATTCAAAACGATACGTAATACTTATTAACTATTGCATCACAAAAGTTTTTATAAAACAAACTATTGACAATTCACAAAGTAAACATGTAATCTGTGTGTATACAAAGATTAATAAAAACAACCATACATTCTAAAATCAAAAATGTTCTAAAAAAAATTAAATCACATAAACTACCACCTTAATGCACTCTTAGTACGTTCATTACATAAAATTTCAATAAACTGAAGTACCAAAAAAATTAAAATTCTTTACTCATTAAAATTAAACTTCAATAGATTAGTTTTGTAAACGGTTGATGATACTCGGCAGCAGGTGTTTTTCCACTCGTGTGATAGAGTCATCCCCATCATCTCATAAATCTTCCTCCAAGCTATGTTAAATTCTTAGGCTGCATCAATTAGAATGTTAAACTATTAGCAAGTGAGAGTATATCTTATCAATTCTCTACAGAAACTCCTAAACTCAACTTATTTTAAAAATCGTTGTATCTCAAATTTTTTAAAAAAATATATTCTAAGTGTAAAATCTAAAAAAGATTGACAGAATTTTCTCTATTTTTCGGTTAATTCCAAATTATCAGATGACCTGTCAAACGCAAACAACATAATATACTCAGGCACAGCTTGGATCTCAAAACCCAATAAAAATTAAAACTACTTACTAACTATTCGTCTTAGTTTTATAACAATTATACTAATCTCAAGGAGAATTAAACCATTTAGTATTTAAACCATACATGAATTTTATTACATACTCATCATAAATGCATTCATCGAAGACAATTTCATCATTCTCAACATGGGTTTGAAAATAGAATATTTTAAGCCGTTTAGTGGCTATTTTTAGTTTTTTTCCCCATCGAACGTGCCGTTTTTGTTATCGTTTTTACAATTTAAGCCCTAAAACTCTATGCGGGCGTCGGATTGAAGTGCTGTTGGTTTGTACAAGTTTGTTTACAATATTCCCCGCCCCCACTCTTGTCATGCCACTTTGCCAATTTCCCCCACCCTTGTCTTTTCCTGATTTCTCCACCCCTGTCTCAATAATAAAAGGAATGGAGATGAGAAACATTTTCCCGCTTTCATACTGCCCCATTTCCATTCTTAGAGACTACAGAGAAGCTATTTTCATTCTAAATATCTATGTTGAGAATTGTGCATTAAAATGGTAGTGTAAAGAAAAGAATTAATTAGGTATGTTGTTAGAAGCAACCTTACATGAAGATTGTATAGCAAGTGGAATTAATGCCAAGGGATGAATTTCCCAAGGGATGAATGCCAAAAAATGCACAGACCTGCCATAGTTTTTGCTTCCACTGCTTCCACAAATGTAGCTCCTTTCTTTATCTCTTCTGCCAGTCTTTCAACTTGTCCGTAACTGCATCAAAAAATAAAATGTCTTCATTAACGAATAGAATCACAAACATATCATAGTTCATTAAATCAAAGCTCAAAAATAGAAGATTAATGGGATATCCCCTATAATTAGCTTTTACTTCAAATGAGGTCAACCAAGAAAGCGGTCATGTTTTGAACTCCTTAATTAATTATATCCTGCAAATTGTGTGCAGAAAATTGAAAAGCAAAGATATGAAAAGCAAAAGTTAGAGAGCAACCCTAATGATGTTATACACATGATTAGATGCCCTTAATCTCAAATTAATATAATTCTCTATGGATGCTGCCATTTCATACTATTTAAAAAAAGTAGGGCATGTCTTTTTATAATTTGGAATCACTATAGTTCCTAACAGTCAAACAATAATGAATGTTACCTACACTGCTTCTTGTTCTTCACAGCTTCATTAAAACTTATATGATCCTCAAGTTGTTTCTTAGATTTTCTCTTCTTTACTGGTATTGCCTAATCGTCAAATGTGCTCTAATGAAGAGAGATACATTCTCACGGAATGTATGATGCATACATTTTTCTGAATAAAAATGGCATAGCACGAAAACATTAATCAATAAAACTGATGTTTATACTTACTGTAGTGTGTGGCCAAAGATGGAGCATTATGCTTCTATATTTGACTTCTTAGGTTGTGTGGGCTACCCAAATGTGGCTTTCAAGTTTATGCATAAAATGGTAGTTGAATCAGCTACATGGCAACATAGGCAAAGCAACTACATAGCATTCAAGGCAACTACATAGTAGTGCATAGGCAAGCAAAAGCAGTTGGGTCAATTGAGCAGCATTGCATAGCAGCAGCATAGGCAAAGCAAATGCAGCATAGGCAAAACAAATGCAGCCGGGTCAATTGAAGAATAACAAATGCCAATTGAAGAATAACAATTGGCATTGAAAGCAATGAGCAAGGCAAAGCAGCAAGCAAGTTTGATGAGCAAGGCAAAGCTAGAAAGCAACGCATAGCATCAAGCAAGGCAGAGAAGAACAGCAAGCAAGCAAGGCAATGAAGGCATTCAAGGCAATCAGCTAGGCAGAGCAAGACTGAGCATCAATGCTGCAATCTTATCCCATTGTGAACGCCCAAGGAAACTAATTGTTGGGATACATAAATTGATTACAGAAGAGTTAACACGATTACTTAGATAATAAAAAATTCCTGATTACGAAGAACAGAATGAGAGGTAAAATGTGGGCTAAATTTACACCATGCACAATGAAAATAAATTAACATCGTGATCCACCAAAGTTGGTGTGCAATGAACTAAATTAGTAAGTAGCTGTGCTATTAAGGTAAATTAATAGCAATAATAAGATTTAGACTGCTAAATATAAAATGGAGGGAGAGAAAGTATAGAATTTGTTAGGATCTTTTCTATGCTTCTATATATACATCTTATGTTCTTCTAAAAGCATTAAAGGTTTCTTAGGTCCTCTAATTCTTTTATATCAGAATCCAACACCACTAATATGCCATATATGCATGTATGTATGTATGTATGTATGTATGTATAAACCCCATTCTCAGCAAATTTCTCTTTTTTCTAATTTTTAAGATTTTTTATTTTTAGGGAGTTTTTTGAGTTTTTGTGAAAAACCTTCATAATAACACATTACTGAGGGAAGTAGTTTACAACTCCATTTAAATTGAAAAAAAAAACATTAACTTGTTGTTCAAGATATATCAGAATCCATAAAAAAAAATTTATTAAGTATTTCTATGAATAATAATGCACATTTCAGACTACATCAATGGAGAGAAATGCAGAGGCAACATAGTGGTCGAGGGTTTCGACGGAGATGAGTGATTCTTGTGTCGCCAATCGACGAAGAGGAGGTCTAGGGTTTCGACAGAGGCGGTGTGTGTGTGTATGAGAGACAGAGTGAGCGAGTGAGTGAGTGAGAGAGAGAGAGAGAGAAGGTACCAGGACAAGTGGTGGTGGTCGACGGGAGCGACGGCGTGGTGGTCCACGGGAGCGACCGGAGCGACGGCATCTGGAATCGTAACCCTGGCCTGCGTATTCTCACTTCGGGAGAGGTGATGAAAACAGAGAGGGGTGGGGATGGCGGGGATGGGTGGAGATGGCAGCGTCGGCAGTCACGGTGGTGGCGAGGTGGTGCGTCACGCGCCTTGCGTGCTTCTCCTCTCTCGGCTTCTCTGAAGCATCTCAGCCGAACTCTCTGTCTCCAGAATCATCTCAGCCGAAGCTGAGATGTATTCCCCCACCTCTCTTTTTTTTTTTTGTCTAAAATATTCTAACCGGGAGGCACACAATTAAATATAAAATTAAAAAACTTATAAATTTGCTTTTATGATTAATTCATTTTTATTTAACCCTCAAATTTAATTAAATTTTAATTTAAATTACGATATCAAAATAATCTAATATTAAAAAATTACGTACAATTTATTATCCTAAGATCGGATCGCTACAAAACGAATGACTAGAGGAATATAAGTAACAGACTCTCACTATTAGAACACTCCTCATACCTCTTGCCTCAGCAAAAACTCAACTTTCGACGAAGTAAAGGAGAATCAACTAAACATGATCGACGAAAGGAAGCAAGGAAGAATGGGCTATGGTCACAGATGGTCCGACTGAGAATGGAGAATCACAATCTCATAGACAAGTTGAACTACACATCCCATTATTATTCTTTCCCTTCTAAAACATCTTTATCTTTTTTAGAAATTGTTTAAATTAAATCATGTTTTTTTTTCTATTCAAGTTCAATTTTTCCTTTCAATTTAAAAATTGAAAGCATATACATTTAGAGACAACATTAGAATCAATTGTTCTACAAAATTAAAAAAAAATGCAAAGCACTAAATAATTAATTAGTTAAAATATCAACAAACAACAATATATAGATTGAGATTAGAAAAACCTAGAAGCGATAAAAGGACCGCACTGAAAATAAACTGAGTGAGAGGCGCACGCCGAAGACGAATGAACGGCATGAAAGGCGCGGCTAATAAAAAAAATATAATACTATTCTAAAAAAATAATAATTTTTTTTTTTGACATTTGACCATAGATATTTTAATCCCAGATTATCATTCCCACTTCCCTCTCTAGGATAGAGTTATCCCTCATGTACTTTGTTTTCATCCTTTTAATTTGTTGAAAACAAAATTTGTACATTGTTTATAAAAATATTTTAGAATATATAAATTAAAAAATATAATTATAAAAAAGAGTTAAATTTTTTTTTGTAATCAAAATTATTCATAAAATTATCAAATTAATTTTTATTATTCTAAACATATTTATAACTAGCTAGACTTGCGGTTCTCGTAATATGAGTTTAATTTTTTTTAATAATTAATAGTGTTAGATATTTTTTTTTAAAAATAAAAAATTATACTTTTGCCGACCAGACTTTATGTGGTCGTGAAAAATTATACTTTTGCCGACCAAACTTACTTCGGTCGCGAAAAATTCTATACTTTCGTCGACCAAAATGTATTTGGTTGCAAAAAACTATACTTTTGCCGACCATAATGTATTTGGGCGCAAAAAATCTACACTTTCGTCGACTAAACTGCATTTAGTCGTAGAAAGTCTACACTTTCACCGACTAAACATTATTTAGTCGGCAAAAATGGGCGACAAAAGCATATTTTCTTGTAGTGATGCTTAAGTCTATCCGGATTCTCTTATCCATTGCTGCTCATTTCGATTACGAAATTTGGCAAATGGATGTCAAGACGGCTTTTCTTAATGAATGTCTTGACGAGTGTATCTATATAGTCCAACCAGACGAATTTATCGCGAATGGCGAGGAGCACATGTTGTGCAAGCTTAAGAGATCTATTTATGAACTTAAGCAGATATCGAAGTCTTGGAATACTAGGTTTGATCAAGCCATAAAGTCTTATAGTTTTTTATCAGAGTTCAGATGAGTCATGTGTGTACAAGAAGCATGGCGGAAGCATGCCGATCTTTCTGGTGCTTTATGTAAATAATATCTTTCTCATCGAAAATGATGTGGGGGCATTATCTGTGATAAAAGTATGGTTATCTAGACAATTCAATATGAAAGACTTAGGAGAAACCAATCACATCCTAGGGATCAAGGTTGTGCTAGATCAGAAATAAAGGATCTTACGCTTATCACAAGCAACGTATATCGATGATATCCCTACTCATTTTAGCATGCTAAATTTCAAGAAAGAATTTTTCATTTTCAGGTATGGAATCACTCTATCTAAGGATCAGTATCTTAAGACACCTAATGAGATAGAGAAGATGAAGACGGTTCCTTATGCTTCGGTAGTAAGAAGCCTAATGTATGCTATGCTTTGCACTAGACCCGACATTTGCATTGCCGTTGGCATGGTTAGCAAATATCAATCTAACTTAGGGCAGGAGCATTGAACAGTGGTAAATAATATAATCAAGTACCTGAAAAAGAATAAGGATTATATGTTGGTACACAGACTCAGATTTATATGTTGGTTTATTAGCAAGACAGCCTAATACATTTACGGCACACAGACTTAGATTTTCAGTCAAACAATTATTTTCATAAGTCTACCTCAGGATATGTGTTTACCTTAGGAGGTGGAGCTATTAGTTGGAGGAGTATCAAGCAGTCCTACATTGATGATTCTACCATGGAGGCTGAGTACATGGAAACTTCTGAAGCAACCAAGGAGGTTGTTCGGCTCAGAAACTTTCTTTTGGATCAAGATGTGGTGCCTTCAGTTCAGTAGGCTATTACACTTTATTGTGATAATAGCGAAATGGTTGCAAACTCGAAAGAACCAAGAGTCTACAAAAAAAGAAAGCACATTGAGCGTAAGTATCACCTGATACGAAAAATTATACAAATGGGTGATGTTACTGTGACCAAGATTGCATTAGGAGACAACCTTGTAGATCCTTTTACAAAGAACTTACCTGCTAAGACTTTTGATAGTCATGTAGAGGGTATGTGAGTCAGATGTATGACAGCATAGTTTTGAGTATAAGTGGAAGGTTGTTAGGGTTGTATACTGAAAATCATGTTTTTAGTATTTAATTTTATTTTTAATAAAATTAAATTTTCTATTTTACGAGAATCTTAATGACAAATGTATGCAATATCATTTCTTTAATGTTATGCATGGATGTCCTTTATTCTGTATAGTATTTAATCTAGTGTGTAGAGTACGGATTGCACACAGAAGACCATATTTTAGGTTCTTACAAAATATAAGTTTTTTGTTCACAGTTTAGATTAAAATAGACATACCAATAGTACGACTGTAGCACAGAATTTTAGTAGACTTATCTTAATTACGGAGAACAAATAATAGCATCGTCTATTACTTCGACTCTTTGTGCTAGTACACTTTATATGTATTAAACGGAATGCATTGGAATAATTAATTTTGTACTGACTATATGTATTAATTTACATCCAAAGATTATTATGAATAGTGCTTATACTCTTAATCTTGAAATAATTATTAATTTGCGTATATTTAATATTTGTTATTTTGATTCATTAGAGAGTATAATCTTATAGGGGTTTATATTCTCGATGAGTTGAATAATGGTATTATTTATATGGTGAATATTAATTATTGATGGAATTCACATATCAAAACATCGAGATTGACGATACCCCCTTAAGGAAGTTTAGAAGTTTAGACCAGGCCAAACCTTTGAGGTGGATTTAATTAGTCGGCGGTCAAATAAATTAAGCGAAAGGGCTTAAGAAATTTAAAGATACCGATTAACTTAAATCGTCTGAAATTAAATTTAATTGGCTGGTATTGAGAATCTTAACGTGGGGAGATGAGTTAAGCATTTAATAACAGGAGCACAATGCAAGATGGTCTTGAGATTATGGTTTAGAGTGCAATTACAGTTCTTTAGTGATGTGAACTGTAATTTAGTGTTTTATGTAAATTACAGAAATTGATGCAATGTTTTCATATTTACTAATACCGCTGTGAGGTTTTTTTAATTACAAAAATCACTCGATACGTATCTGAATTACACTAGAAGTCTTCATCATAATTACTCCACAGGTCCCTACTGTAGCCATATAAATATGCATGTAGGCTTAACCAAATTCATAACTTATCTTCAAGACTAAAGCTGTCCAGGTTCTACGAGTACGAGTTCTGAAAGGATCATAACTCACATTACATTCGAGAATCACATAAAGGAATACAGTAGAAGGTCTGACGAGAGCTTCAACTCAGAATCCAAAATCATAGTTGGAGAATCGACCAAAAGTTATTCTTCTAAATTAACTGTGGTGGTACAGGTTCTGTTTTGATCATTCAACATCAAAAGTTTTATTTGGACCCCGTTTTAGCAATTGCTCGTCCAGTTATTTTTTATTGAAAATCGTTTACAAAAATAATGATCTTGCTAGTTTTGCGTCCAACATCGACCTTGCAGCTACGAGGTCCGCGTCCTTTAAAAATCACAGCCGTAATAACTTGACCCATGCTACAACTTTGCTTTGCCACGGCCATAATATTTATTCAAAAGTTTCTCACGACCGTCAACTTTATATTCAGGCCGCCACATCCCTAGGGCATAATAGTGCAGACCGCCATTTCTAAAAGTGATGGCCGCCATGTTTTTATACACCCACCTTAATGGACCATTGAGCTACCCTCGTGTGGGTCTTGAACGAATTAAAGACTCTTTTAGTCTTTTTTTATATTCTGAATGCCCCTTTGAAAACCCCGGTCCTTGTCAAGACCTAAAACTGATAGGTCTACCCTACCGGTCCTTGTCACGACCTAAAACTGGAAGGTTTACCTCCTTCGGTCCTTATCACTACCTAAAATTGATAAGTTTGCCCTTTCGATCCTCCTCATGACCTTAAACTAACCCGTCGATCATCGTCATGACCTAAAACTGTCCTTGACATCTTCGGTCCTCCTCATGACCTTAAATTGACTTACCAGACCCTGCATGACCTTAAAATGCCTCTTTACCTATTTGGTCCTCCGTATGACCTTAAACTGACTCACCGGTCCTTGCATGACCTAAAAGTTACCCCTATAAGAATTCGATCATCCTCACGACTTTAAATTGACCCTTCGGTTCTCCTCATGACCTTAAACTGATTTATCAGTCCCTTCATGACCTAAAACTGATCACTGTTCGGTCCTCCTCATAACCTTAAACTGACTCATCGGTCATTTCACGACCTAAAACTGATATCTAATTCTTCGATCCGTGTTGTAACCTTAAACCCTTTTGCATTGCACCTGTTTTCATCATACTGTACCTTCTATGTATCATGATTAGCCTATTTGCATCATATGCATTGCCCCACGAACTATGACCAGTCTAATCCTTTGTAATAGAAGTACGCAGGAAGCTCGATGGAAACTCGGGTTTGACCACGCTTTTATGCATGTCTTGTTCGTGCCTAAGATTGGCAACTTGTTCAATCAGTTTGTCTCTGGAGTTTTGACATTTACTTGTACCACGAGTTGTTGCAAGCTCTATCAAAGAGGGGTAACTGTAGACACCCCAATCTGACCAAGCCAAATCTTAGGCACGTGTCTCGAATGCACTCTAATGATGAAAGTATGAGAATCGTGCTCAAAGATACACCCAAGCAAGAAAAATCACAAATATGGCTAAAAACCCAAGAAAACCACTAAACAACATCCAGGCTGTGACTTTTATGTCACGGCCATGACCTTTTTGCAAAGCCTAAACCAGGCTGTGACTTCCTTTGTCACGGCCGCATCTTCTTATCCTAGCCACGACTTTTGAAAGTCGCGACTGTCCTTTTTATCACCATAAAGGTAGCAGCCATCACCATAGAAAAGTAAAAAGGTAGCGCCCGTTACTATTACCCATTTTTGGATAGATGGCAGCATCTTAGAGGGGGTCTGTGTTGCTCTCCTTGCCTATAAATAGGCAATTTCCAAGCAGAATAAGAGGAGAGAAAGACATACATACCAAAATTCTGCTCAAATACTCCCCCACCAGATATTCTCCTATCCATTCCATACGTCCCAAGCCTTGTTCATGTTCTTGCTTACATTTGAGGGGTCGTTGAAGCACGTATTGGCTTGGAGATAGTTCTTTCTCACCTCTGAGTGGTCATTCGAGGTGGATATTCATACGAGATAACCTTAGGGACCACGTCTCTTCTATAAACCCACATTTTCTTCCCCTGAGGGTGTCGTGGATAAGCTTTCCATTGTTTTGTTGTCTATTTACCATTTATTTCAATGCAAGCATTTGTTTCCTTAAGTTTTCATATAAACAATGTATTCATTGCTCTCTATTTCATATATTTATAGTCGTTTCTATTCTGTTTCGACGCTTACGAGTGCACTGAGCACTTTAAAAACTTTCTGAGGTTCTAAAATATAACGGCTGCGACCTTCTAATGTCACGGCCGCTAATTTTGTTAACCTTATAGTCACGGCCCGTTGTTTCTTATCGATACATTTTTGCCTTTATTACACGGCTGCAACATTCTATTGCCACGGTTGTGGTGTTTATTTCATGGCTAAAAACACGAAAAACCCTTTCAAAACCCTCTAATATTCATTTATTTCGAGATTTTCTCACATTTTGTTATCTTATTTAGTATTCTCTCTTTTTTGTACCTTAGTTTATTTTCTTGTTGAGTTAATTAATGGTTGGTCTAGCCTAGATCAAGTGGGTTGTGGTCTCCATTCCATATATCTCAATTTATGCATCTTCTGTGATTATAAAAACATGACGGTTGCAACCTTTCAATGCCACGACTGGGTGTTTTGAAAACCTCACACTAACTGTCGCTAGTTAGTTTATAACGGCCGCATGTTTTATCTCCATATTTTTCATGGCCACCATATACTCTTGCTACGGTCGTAAGGTTTTATGAGGCTAGTGACATGAAAAGTGTGTTTATGTATTTTGTCATTCATTTTTGCTATTTTGTACGCTCTATTTGGAGTTATTCTTCACATAGAGGATGAAGGAGGGTAGCTCTAACAAAAAACAAATGGGTTATGGTCTCAGTCCTGTATATCCTATCCATTTGATCCTATTTTAAGCATAGTGCAATGTTTATACCTTATTTGGACCCCATAAAACCATCGCCGTTAATTTTATTTGTCATGGCCATGAGATTTTTCATTCTTTTCTTTGCGATAACCTTATATTCGTCATGACCGCATGTTTCATGACTTATTTTGTCACGTCTGTAACATTTGTTGCTACGGCCGTGAGTTTTTATGTATGTTCAGTAGCTTAAAATAGTGCTTGAGTCTTCTCTATTTATTTTATATAGCCTGTTCGCAACGTGTTAGAGGTAGAAACATTATTGCATGACCCTTAGGTCCCCGTTTGTTCATTTTATTGCTTATTTGCATGTTTTTTGCTTTGCTTTGCTCAAATGATACGTGTGGCTTTTTTAGAAATAACAACCAAGTTACATAACCCTAGGCATTATAGTTAAGATTTTGATTTGTTGCTTAATTTTGTTTGAACTCTTTTTAACCTCTTATTCTCTATATGTTACCTTCAAAAAGTTTACAACAAGAACCAACATTGACGAAGTAGAGACCAACCTCACGGTTGGGCAAAAAGGGTGTTTAACGCCTTCCATTTTTGTACCTTAGCCCCCGAATCCTTTCTTTTTCTGGTTACATTTTTCTTAAAAAAAACATACAGCCTTCTTTTTGCTTTTTAGTTTTTCTCAAAAATCAAATGGCAACTCTATTTTTTCTAAAAAGAATGGTTAGATATCTTGGATTTTCTTGTTTTAAAAATAAAACAACATTTTTCTAAAAATAATAAATATTCGGTGCATTCCGCAAGAACCAAAATTCCCGTGCACTCTCCCAAGCATCATTCCAAGTTCCTTTTAGGGCTCTGGTTCAAACCCTTAGGGTTCCTATATAAGGGAACAGCTCCACATGCCATCCTCTTATTTACTCTCTCTGCAAATCCTTCGACACTTGGGCGATTTCCAGTAAGATTCCAGTGGCATCTTATCATCCTCTTTCCTCCATCTCTAGTGACCTGAGGCTGCCTCTCACTCTTTCTGAGACTACTTTTGACACAGCTTTCACATTTTTTTGAGGTAACACGATTCGCTTCAATTGTTTTTAGTTCTTTTCTTTTTCATAATTGCATTTTTTGTGCCAGTTTCACGTCCCCGTCACTGCTTTTAGTTTCTATCGCAGCACACTCTTCTAATCTTCTTCTTTTTCTTTTCTTTTTTGTTTTTTTTTTCTCTTTTTCAAGAGAATGGGTCATTTGGTGAAATACGTAAACACGTCTGAGGCCATGGAAAACGTTTGATTGGAATATGCCATTCCTGACAATGTTATAGTTCGTATGGTGACCCTTGAGGAGATCTGGACAGCCAGGGAGCCTGGGGCGTCTGTTCGGCCACTTTTGTCAATACGTAAGCTAGGGTTGAATTCCCCCTCCCCAGTATTGTGAGGGAGGCACTGGCCTTCTATGCCTTATGCCCGACCCAACTCACCCCTACCTTTTTCATGGTCTTGATGGGGCTAACTCTATTAAATAGCTACATAGGCGTCAAGCTCAATGTTCTTGAGATTCAATGATGCTACTCCATCATAGAAATGAGTAGGTGTAATAATAAGTATTATCTTCGGGTAGAAGAAGGTTGGCACATTATGCTCTACATGAAGGTCTCCCATAAGGGAGAGTTGGAGGACTTCATGGTTATAAGGGAAACTAGCAGCTCAACCTTGGCCCCCATGATCTAAGAACGAGGATGTGCTCAACTCGGGCCGTATATCTAGGTAGCTGAGATCCATCCCTTTCGATTCAAGTATTTTGTATATACATATTTTCTATGCCGAGATCTGAAGTATCTTATACTCTACTTTCTCTTTCAGCATCGTACTATAATACCTCGACTAGGAGGGATAGGTGAGAGAAAAGCCTGATCAATCACGTGCATCTCAGGTGCATGCCTGATTTCGACCAGTCCACAATTCTGTGGGAGTAGAAGGTGTGACGTAGAAGGTACCAAGTTCAAAATGTAAATTGTTGTCTCTAATGCAAATCCCCAAAATGAATAGGGTAAATCTGAATAACTCATCATCGAGCTTACTGTTGGAGGCAAAACTACCAAAATTATTGTTTTTGTAAATGATTTTTGATAAAAAATAACTGGACGGGCAATTACCAAAATGGGCTCCAGATAAAACTTTTGATGTGGAACGATAAAAATACAATTTGTACCACAGTTAATTTAGAAGAATACCTTTTGGTCGATTCTCCAACTACAATTTTTGATTTTAAGTTGAAGCTCCCTTTAGACCTTCTATTGTATTCCCTTATGCGATTCCCGAACATAGTGCGGACTACGATCCTTCGAGAACTCGTACCGACAGAACCTGGATAGCTTTAGTCTCGAAGACAAGTTATGAATATGGTTCTGTCTACCCGCATATTTTTTGGGCTACAGTAGGGACCTGTGGAGTAATTATGACTCAGACTTCTAGTGTGACAGAGATACCAATCTAGTGGTTTCTACAATTAACCAAACTTCACAACGGTATCTGTAATTATGAAAATCTTGTAGCGATTTCTGCAATTTTCATAAATCACTAAATTATAGTTCATACCACTAAAGAACTATAATTGTACTCTGACCCATAATCTCAAGACCATCTTACATTGAGCTCCTGTTATTAAATATTTAACTCATCTTCTCACGTTAAGATACTCGATACCTGTCAATTAAATTTAATTACTGATAATTTAATTTAATCGGCTTCTTTAAATTCCTTAAGCACTTCTGCTTAACTTATTTGACCACCGGATAATCAAATCCACCTGCAGGGTTTGGCCTGGTCAAAATTTATAAGGTTCATTAAGGGGATATCATTAATCCCAATCTTTCGAGACGTGAATTCTGTCAATTGCTTCGCAATAAACCCTTCAGATGGAGAAGTGATCAACACTAACAATTATCTAGAATTAGCCCCAAATGAGATTTGTACTGGCGATACCGCAATTAATTTGTCCAATTGGGTGGAAGGCCTTACTGCTAATACGCAGGATTTAATTGCATCACCTACAAACTGGTGATAGAGACCGCGAGATTTATCTTAAAACAAATTTTCTCCTACTTAGATTTTTAAAATATTTTTTAGGGTTATAAAAATTCTTTTAATTAAAATAAATTTATTAATTTAAAAAATCACACGATCTGAAATAATCAAGTATTATTTCGTGTACATGATTCCAAAGATTCTAGTTTGTTAAACCATCTTTTCGTGTTTTAATGCGTAATAAATAAAATTCGATAAATGAGTAGTTTTTTCTTTAGCTTTTCAATTAAGGTAGTAATTAAAAAAATTTATTTATTTTATTTTAGTTACACATTTTTAAAAAATAATAATTTATTTAGATTAAATATTTTTTTATTTAATTAATTCAAAATTCAGAATTAATTTTCACGTTTCTTCATGATATCCGATTTAATAAAAAATCATCTTAAACATGATATTTTATAAAGTAAAATAAAATATCTAATCTTTTTTCATTTAATTAAAAAAATTTATTTTATTTTTCATTACAAAATATTTAATTAAAATCAAAATTT
>JAOTRH010032667.1:0-20917 GCA_034768845.1 Heliamphora exappendiculata
ATATATGGCCTATTTATAGGCAAATAGGGATAAACAACAAGAAGATATAATAGAATAAAATTAAATCAGAATAAAATCACTCTAATCAATCTAATATTATAATTAATCTAAATCTAATATTCCAACAAGAACAAACAAACAAATATATGATCGTTATTTAAAAGTCTGTGATTTCATTTGACAATTCAATTTAAATTCATTTAATTTAAAAGTTTTTTAAATCGACAGTATAGGGAAAAAAAGAAAATACATGATCATTATTTTTTTTAGAAAATATTTTGTACATAGATAACTAGTTACCGAAATTGCAAAAAATTGATCCTAACAATCCATTTATATTAAAATTAATGATTGTTTAAATCCCAGTGCAAATGAATAGTCATGATTCAATTCCTGTGGTTGGTTAATTGTCTGTGCTGAAAATTTTGGTTCAAATCATATTTGATATGAGATAGAATTCTACTCTTTCATGTTACTTAATTATAGTTACAATAATTTAGTTTTTTTAAGAGTTCTTTAGAATGTGAAATTGTACAAATTTATTTAATTTTGAACTCGATTAATACAAGTATGATTAAATTATATATCTATTTCTTCCTTATAAATATAATTGTATTATGAGAAAATTAGTGTGTGGAAATTGTTTGAGAGAGAAAATTTGTGAAGTCGAGTGATTTGAAATTTATTTTTTTTATATTAAATTATGCTACTTATAAACGTAAACAAATTGTCGAATTATGTAAAATTTATCTCTTTGTAATTTATTATTATTATTCTGAGCTTTTTTTCCTCAACAGTCTGTGTATGTAATATTGATGTTTTCTTAATGTTAGGGAAGTATTTATTGATTATTGTTTAGCTTGGAATCACAATTTAAAATTAAATACGGATATGAACTAGGGGGATTTCAGTCAAATATCTAAAAAATAATTTTTAATACGTAAAATTTATTAATAAAAATTTTAATACACAAGATTTAATTGTGTAATTTTTCTTGAAAATACTTTACTGTTTGCATATTTATGCATAACAAATAAATTTATTTATTTGCATATCAATACAGCTAATGTAAACAGATAAATTTATTTGTGTTTTTTATACATATTTTGAAAAAAGTACAGATACATTTATCTGTGTTCTTTATACGTACTTTCAATAAAATAGATAAATTTATCTGTATTTTTTATACATATTTTGAAAAGGCACAAATAAATTTATATGTTCTAAAGTATTTTTGTCCCAAAAGAATCTTGCGTTTTAAAACTTTTATGAGAATGGACCTTACTCGTTAAAAAATCTTATACTGAATAAAAAATAGTAAACAACTTATAAATTAAACTATTGACTAATTTTTTTTGTATGATTGAGTCACTTCTTAAATTAATATCAAATTCCAAGCCCAATCCATAATAAAAGAAATTATTAAACTAATAATTTTTTTAAAAAGATCTTACTTGATGTAATTTCTTTTAAAAAAACTACAAAATAGTTGACCTTTTTAAGATTGCAAAACAGCTTTTTTTGTCCCCAAAACAGGAGCAGAGCATACATTCCGTCGGAGCATAAGAACTAGGAAGAAAGCAAACATATCCAAACCACCAAAAAATTATTCTCAAAACATTAAACAAAAGACAAATTATTAAGTACCTCACGAGTATAAAGTAGGTGATATCATGTGATACTTTTAATTAATAAATAATTATAATTCATATTATGTGGGCTACCTATTTTATCTTCTAAGAATTCAATAAAAGTCAATTTTTTTTATAATATTAAATAAAAATATTACATAAATTAGGACGTGATATTTCAAGAACACGGAATAATTATTTTTTATTTGCAAGAATAGAAGGAGAGAGACAAATTGCAACCATCGCCAACTATATGATTTAAAAAAATTTTATTTATTACAGTAGGTATTATTTTTTAGTTATCTCTAAAGTATAAACTCACCACCTCTAATTTTTTTTATTAAAAAATAATTAGTAATCGAAAAAAGTTACTTAGAGGTATTGCATTGAAATCATTTTGTCCATCGCAAAATAAATTAACTATGTGAATATCTTTTAAAAATTAAATAAACCTATCTCATTATCTCTCAACCTTTTTCAATTGAGCAATGCTATGTGTCTTGAAAAAATTGACCCAATAAATGATCGAAAGCCATCCTTCTCTTTCTCTACATCATTGTCACCTACCACAAGAAACAAATCGGTCCTGCGACGACGTCGGCCTTCTTGGCATCGCTTGAGCATTCAGTGGCATAATCTTTATTCTCGTTTATTGCACCGCCGACATCTCTGGTAACCAAAATACCTTCCACCTTCTATCACCACACGTAGACGTCTGGCTGGAAGCTCAAACTTCAATCGGTGGTGAGCAACTCAATAAAGACCTGAAACATCATTTTTTCGTCAAAATGAAATCGATTGTACCTGAGTACGATGAGGCTGAGGTTCCCGGTAAAGAGGGGGCCGTAGTGGTAGGTGATGAATGGTGTGGTGGCTGGCAGCATAAGGAAGAAGGTGCACCAGTAAGAAGAAACTGAGACAGGAGGCCATGTCTTCAATTTTGGAAGACATTGTTATAAAATGTTTGTTGAATTAATTAAACCAATTCACATCATTTTTTTGTTTGTTCAGAATCACACTGCTCGGAGCATAACTCAACAAACAACAAATTCCATAACTATGTAAAATTCTGAACCACTGAGAATATTCTCATACGCATTACCAGTGAGAATGTTCTCACTGGTGTGAGAATATTTTTACTTTTTTTTTTCTAATCATATGATCTCTGCCATCTTCTCATCAACTATTACAAGATGCAAACTCAAACCTCCTCCCTTCATTATGCTAAACTCTACAATATCAATGAAAATGTTCTCACACGCATTACCACTAAGAACATTCTCACACACATTACCAGCGAGAATGTTCTTATTAGTGTGAGAATGCCCTTACTTTTTTCTTCTTCTTTTCTAATCATATGATCTCTGCCATCTCCTCATCATCAATTACTAAATGCAAACTCAAGCCACCCTCCTTCATCATGCTAGGCTCTATGATATCAGTGAGAATATTCTCACACGTATTACCACTAAGAACATTCTCACACGCATTACCAGTAAGAATGTTCTCACTGGTGTGAGAATGTCTTTACTTTTTTTAAATTTTTGCAATACAAAAAAAACCCACGTAGCAATTTTTGGGGGGTTGGATTACATAGAGAAAATGATATTTTTCTACCAGCTAGAGCTACAAGTGGCATCACAATCAGAGAGATTTCGCTGTGTATTTTTGCATTCGGCATCTCACAAATAACACACCCTTCCCCACCTCTCTCTCTCTCTCTTTCTCTCTCTCTACCAGCAGTATGGAAACGCTAATAATCAAGCCTGAAAAAATTGTGGTAATTGATGATGACATTCCACCACCTGGTGGTGGTTTTTATGTGGAAGAGAAGGCAGTGGAAGTTATTGAAGTTAAAGAAGAACCAGTGATACTATTGGATGATGATTGTGGGCCTTGTGGTTGCGGCGGCGGCGGCGACGTAGGTGGTGGTGGTGGTGGTGATGATGATGATGAAAAAGGATTTGGTGGTTCTTTGCTATCTTCGCCAATTACGGTGGTGCCAAAGTCAATGGAAGGACTGCACGAAGCAGAGCCACCGCCATTTAAATTTTGACCAAAAATTTCGGTCGAATATTTCGTGAGGAATAGCATTTCCGTTTTCAATTGCACATGTCTCTTTGACTTCACCTTAATTTATTAATAACTGTTGTCTCACTTCTTCATTGCCATTTCACTTTGTATATCATTGCTTTTCCTTTTGCATTGGTGTTATTGATTCTTGTACATGCATCGTTGTTATAGTGTCAGCCCTCTTATACAAAGACTCCATAGCTCGTTATACTTCTCAATAGTCATTTTTCTATTATTTAAAAAAGAAAACATCATAGCTATTACCTACACTCTTCAATCAAGTGTGAGAAAAATATTTTTGCATCTATTTTTTAAATGTAATTGGCATATTTATTTCTAAATTTGTTTCTCTTTCTTAAAATCTATTTATGCATTTGCCTAAATCTAAATAGAGCTTGTGTTAATGATTATACCAGAGTTATTTACTTGTCCTCATTGTAAATATAAAAAAATATACTTATTTGTATATATTTTTAGCATTTCTTTTGCTTTCTATAACTATAGAAGTCAATATCACTGTCCATATTTTTTATTAAACTTTTGTTAGTATATATATTTGCTACACATATGTTACCCTATTTATTGAGTAAGTAACTTTGCGTCAACATGATGATGAAGTGCATTTAGTTAATATACATACATTATGTATTTATAATTTTAGATATTAATAGTATATTGTGGGATTGCAGATAGTGTACATAAGCATGATCTTATATTAAAAAAATAATTTTTTTATATCTCGGAGTATCTAGGTTAATTTTTTGTGTGTATTACGATTAATTTTTAAAAAAATTATATTAATTTAATAGATTACATTGATATATTAACGTAATACTCTCTATATATTAAATAACTTTTCTTATTTAAGTAAAAATATAATCACTTAAGGTCTCATTTGGTAACGTGTAAATTTTTCTATTTTTTGTTTATAGTAAACAAAAAATATATATTTATTTATTTTTATAATAAAATAAAAATAAAAACATGTTCGACACATAAATATTTAAAAAGTGATGATCAAAAGTGATAGCTATTAATAATAAAAAGAGTAGAAATGGTGATCAGAAATAATAATCGTAAATAATAACCGTATATAATAATTGAAGGTGATGATATGTAGCGATTAAAGGTGATAATCTTAATGTGATAGTCTTCTCAAAACCACACGATTGGTTGCGTGGCTCTTATAAAAAAAAATTTAATCTATATATTGCACCGACATACCTCCTCAACTCAAGTGCCTCGAATAATTATCCATCCAATTCCCAAACGCGAACAGTAGTAAAAATCTATGCACACACAAAGAAAAAAATTACGTAAAAATTTACGTAGTTTAGCACAATCTACTTACGTCAGCGAGTGCGAGAGGTAACTCATTATAATTATAGAGTGTAATTTTGAAATAAAAATTATCAAAAACTCAACATCCACAACTCGAGTCATGAAACAAATTATATTTTTTCGCTCAAAAGTTACTTTTTTGCTCTCGGTATTTTTTTTATCTCTCCTTACATCTCTATTATCTATGATTCTAACTTTCCACCCAATAATTAAAATTATAAGTTCTATTTATAGACAAATCATAAAATTCTACCACCCATATAATTATAAAGTTACATATATACATATTAGATTTTTTTGTGAATTCATGACTTTAAGCTAATCTAAATACATGTAAATAAAATATTAATTATATGAGTATGTAAAATACAAGACATATACCCAACTGTTATTTTGTAGCTGAAATTACGAGTATTTAAAAAAAATTATAATTTATTAATAAAAATAATAACAAAAAATTAATTAAAATGATCTCAAAAAGCTTGGCTAAACACCTAGTGGAGTTTCGTATCTAAAAATCATAAAAAAATAAGTCTCGGAGAGAGAGAGAGAGAGAGAGAGAGAGACCCTTGTGAAGTGAGAGCTAAAAGAGGGGGGAAGTTAGAAAGAAAAAATATAGTTTAGGCGGAATGTAATTTTGATAATTAGATGCATTAATCTCAATCATTGATTCAAACATATGTTTAAGAGAGAATAGATACGTAATTTGGGCAGGATTTATTATTTGAGCAGGATGTATTCTTAAACGTATAATGCAATTTTAAGTTAATCTCAATTATTAATTCAAAATATACATTTAAGAGAGAAAAGATACTTTTTAACAAATCTAACAAATACGCTAATATTTTTCATAATAAAACAAACTCAAAAATAAATAAATAAATAAAGAAAAATTAATGGAATTTAAAACTCTCTTAAGAATATTGATTAAAATATCTTATTTACTCTTGCTTTTCGTCCCACTGCCACTACAGTGATTTTAAGAGTCAAAAACCATTCCATCAAGACCAAGAGACCAAAAAAAAAAAATAGAAAAGCTATTGCACATCTCAAGACCTCTCCTTAAAATATATTACAATCAAATCAAATTTTTGATGGCATGGAGATGGGGTTTGAGAAAATAATATTTGAATTATTTTATGTGCAGGAGAATAGAAATAATATCAATTGTTGATTTATTTTAGATTAAATAATCACAAACAATAATAATAATAAAACAATCACATAAATTAGAGGTTTACGATTTTTTACGTGAAAAATTTAAATTGAGTAAAAAATCACAAGTTTAATTTATGTCTAGATAATCAAGCACTATCAATCGAACAGTTATAAAATACGATTTACAAACTTTAATTGAATCATCAATCCAAACATCTTAACCTTGTTTGTCGAATTCACGTACACCGTTCTCTACTTAATCACCGCAGCAGCAAATCTTCAAAACTTCACAAGTATTGATTTCTCAATATTTTCACACCAATAAAATTCTTCGTCAGTAAATTTAAAACGCTTTCTAAGTTAAACATGAACATTCTTAAAATTTCTATAATTTGAAAAAAATTTCTAATTGACTATCTCCGGGTCGAGGCCATAGCAAATGCCTCTCAACTCCCATATAGTTGACTATGACTTGATACCTATCCAAGTCTCGAACGAGTTGTCCCGCTTTATGATAGATTAGGCTATGAGTTTTCAATTTGTGTTCTATTATGATTTTTATTTAGCGGTCCGATATAGTAAAATTTTTCTCTTTCCACTTTTAACACTTCTTGGTTTGATGCATAGTGGGCATCTCCAATGGTGGCAAGATCATAGATTTCAACACTTCTTGGTTTGATGCATAGTGGGCATCTCCAATGGTGGCAAGATCATAGATTTCATGCTGTAGTGGTAGGGCATGGATGGGTTCAATAAGGTCTGCTTGGTACCCCCACCCCAAGTATTAAGGCTAGTATGAGGATCCATTTCTACAATACACAAAATACATTTTTGTTAGTACTAAATATACACAAATTAACATTATAAAGGAAACATGTAATTTAAATAATAAAATTGAGTTTTTTTTTCTCTTATTATTATTTCTATATATTCATATTTTCTTATTTATTTATTGTGTGTATTATTATTATTTTTCCCTTTTTCCTTTCTTTAGATAAAAGTATTAGATTTATTTATTTATTTATTTATTATTACTGTTATTATTATTATTTTTATTACTATTATTTTATTTAGAATATTGCTACTAAGTGTTCCATCATAAATAATTACAACCGTAGAAACTAAGTGTTCCATTCAGGGAACAACCGTTTGGTTGTTTTTGTTTTTATTGTTATTCTTTATATACATATATGATTTTTTTAATAAAATAACTTTAAAAGTTTAGAATTTTAATCATGCTATGATATCACCTCTGTCACTATTTATTTTTTTACAAATAGCATATGTGATCGGCCAAGTGAATAAATTCCATAAAAAACTTTTATTTAATTTTTAATAAATAAATGTTAAAGATAAATAAAACACACCAATATTATTTAAAACTACAATACAACAACAACAAAAAATCAAACTTTAATTAATGTTATTACATTATTTTATTACAAATCACTCACAATAAAAAATAAACTATCATTATTATATTATTTTTTCCTTTTTGCAGAACTTAGCTTTTCCTTCACTTTTCTAAAAAAAAATCAATGCAACAATGTTATAAGTAATAGTCACATATAATAAGATTACTAATTTACTATGAAGATTATATTATTTAAAAACCATGCTATTTGATATTTACGTATGCTAATCAAATATATTTAGACAATAATAACAACAATAACAATAACAACAACAACAACAACAATAATAATAATAATATCCAATGCTTTTTTTGTGTTCAATGGTTCCTGCCAGTATTTTAAAAAGTGACACTAAGTTTAATCATTTGGGTATAATATCAACTCGTCGCCATTTGATTGTAGCCTCACATTTATTATTTTAACTCATAGTATCTTTATCTTTTTTTTTTCAAGTCAAAAATTCTGTTCGAACTGTATATCATTAACAATATTAATTTAATAAATAATATAACTATAATGATATCTATGGTATAATATATGATTAATAAATAAAATAAAATTCTTGAAAAAAAACTAATTATTTTTATTTTTACTTACTTTCTATTGCCTTTTTTTTTATTTTTTTTATCCAATTGGTGGCAGAAGCCCACCAATTTTTTGATAATTCTAGTTTTTAAGTTATTAACTTCCAAATGTCCAAATATATTATAATTAAAGGAAAATATTATTGTTATTTGTTTTTAACAAGATTTTATTAGGAATTCTCGAGAATTTTGTTTTTGATAAAAATTCTTTAAAACCTACTTTAAAGAATTTTATTTTAGTTATTTATATATTATTATTATTTATTTTTTAGTTATTTAAATATACACGAGTTGCTACAACTAATCCTTGAAGACCCTAAGTTTATGATTAGCATTTTTTACCTACCTCTAACAGATACTATTCATCCAAGGGCTTGTATAAGATATCAATGCTTCAATTTTTATGTAGTAGACACCCATTCAAAACATTCTCTGAACGGAAAATTAAATTATTTGTCACACTCAAGTCTTAAATTTTTATTCTTTCGTATCTTATCGTCTTAACTGATCAAAAGAAGTATATTTAAAATATAAGTTTTAATTTATATTTTTAGAAAAAGGTCAACTATTTAATCACAGTAGTGATTAAAAAAAGTAATAATAATTATACATTTATTGAAGAAAATTAAATTTCTACATATATATAAATTATTCTATCTATTTCTCTTTTCCATCTCTTTCTTAAGCATCTTGTTCCTGTATGGAAAGGAAACAAAAGATAAAAAAATAGTTTCTCTCTCTCTCTCTCTCTCCTTAAAATAAATTCTGTTTTTTGGATTCTAAAACCAGAACTAAAAAAAAAGATTATTTTTGTCAAAACCTCTCGTTTCGTTCTATCTGTATCTGTTCAGGCAGTGGAAAATAATATTTTAATGTATTTTCTACTGCTGAAAATTTAAGAAGAATGATTTGGGTGTACTTTCTTTAAAACGTACCTAAACATTATTTTAAATAATAAATTGCTTTAAACCCAACATTTTGCGCAAAATAAATGGTTCTTGACATCAGGCACAACTCGAAATTTTCAAAATATATATATATATATATATATATATATATATATATATATTTTTTTGTTGACACTACAGTAGCAACATTATATTAAAAAATAATGAGTTCCATGTACATTTTCGAATCAAACCCACAATAAAAATATAATTTTAATTATTCTCCAAAAGTCGGGTTTTAGCCCACATAAAAATTCAAACTCTTCCTACTTTCTAAAAATGAATTAACTTTTAGCTCACTTAAAATATAGACAACTTTGTGTTCTCTACAAAATAACTTTTTAACTCACTTATAAAATAAATAGATAATTTTATACTCTCTAAATATGCCTCAATGGTCTATAAAAATTATAAATAGCTTTGTGCTCTTCAAACTTATATTAAGATCTAAAAAATAAATTATAAATAGCTTTGTGCTCTTCAAACTTATATTAAGATCTAAAAAAATAAATTTTGATATGACATTGATATGTCGTTGAGTCATGAAGGCTGAGATTAATTTAAATTTTATATGGTTATAACTTATTTTTATTAAGTTTTAAAAGATATTTATGGCTTTTTTTTAAACTACTACAAATATAATTATCAATGTAAAATTTAAATAAAGGTGGGAAATTTAATAAATTAAAATTAATATTAAGCATATGTTTGGCCTAACTTTTTTTTGAAGATTTTTTGCTTAAAAATCTCTTAAAAACTCACTTGTTTGGCCTCCTATATTAATCAATTAGCTTTTTCACATTAACTTTTTTTATAAAAAAAAATCAAAAAGCCAACAAAAAAATATTAGGTCAAAGTCAAGCTAAAATTAAAAAAATAAATTATTTTATAAAATTACAGTTGACTTGATTCCATTCCAGCTTTGTGCCCTATTTAGATATATAGGCAATCTATTTAAATAGGTATAGTTATAAAAAAAGTAAAACTCAAATTTTCACTTACATAAATTTAAACATGAATTTACTTAAATTAGTTGACTTAACTTTAACCCAGCCTTCTATCCGGTTTAGATATGTAGTCAACATATTTAAATGGATATAATCACAAATTAAGTTAAATTAATTTTTTTACTTAAATAAATTAAAATATAAATTTAATTTGAATTAGTTGACTTAATTCTAACATAACTTTACGCCTTGTTTAGATATGGAGTCAACATATTTAAATGAATATAATCACAAATCAAGTAAAACTAAAATTTTTACTTAAATAAATTAAAAATATAAATTTATTTAAATTAGTTGACTTAATTTTAACCAGAAGTTGTACTCGATTCCGATATGTAATCAATCTATTTTATGAATTTATCATAAATAAAATAAAACTCAAATTTTTATTTAAATAAATCGAAGCATGAACTTACTTAAATTAGTTGAGTTAATTCTAACCCGTCCTTGCGCCCAGTTCAGACGTGTAGTTAACATATTTAAAAAAATATAATCACGAATAAAGTGAAATTCAAAATTTTACTTAAATAAATTAAAAAGTGAATTATTTAAATTAGTTCACTTAATTTTAGCAAAACTTTGGATCAAGTTCAAATATATATAGGCAACTTATTTAAATAAATAAAATCACGAGTTAAGTAAAATCAGAGATTTTTATTTAAATAAATTTAAGAAGTGAATTTACCAAAATCGGTGCAGTCATAGTGTTTTGTGATCCCACTTAAGTACCGTCACAACATCTGGTGACCCACTTAAATGTGATGAATTCAAAAATTAAATAAATTCTATATATACTCGAATTCAAAAATAAAAAAATAAAAAAATAAATTTTGTTTGAACTAAGTTTGACTTAATTCTAGTCTAGAGCTAATCTCGACTCGGATACGTAGGTAATTCACTCAATTGGTGCATTCATAAAATTCATGAAACCAAATGTTCATCTAAATTAAATTCTAAATAAATTTAAAAAATCTAAAATAATAGGCCATCTACCCATTATAAATTAAATTAAATCAAATTCAGAAATTAAATGAGTTTTATACTCACTAAATCTCAAAACTAAAATTAAAATACATTTATCTTAATCATATGAATTATATTTGGCTTGATCCCAAATCATCGGTATGTAGGCAGCCTAAGTCATTATACAAGTCCAGTCCCTAAAATAAATAAATTTAAATCACTCATTTTGCCTAAATCAAGATTGGGACGTATGATAAATAAATAGTTAGAATTAAAAGTTGTTTCTTTCTCACTTATTGGGTTTTCTTTATTTTCCCTCTCTTCGGTCGGTCGACTATTGCTGATTGTTTGTTTGTTTGGGCATGGGCCTTACCTCTCTTTGGAGGTCGACTATTGCTGATTGTTTGTTTGTTTGGGCATGGGCCTTACCTCTCTTTGGAGGCCAAGTTATGTTGTTCTTGCTTAGATCGTGGTATTAATAAAAAAAATGTTTTACCAATCAAAATAAAATAAAATTAAAAGGTATATTCTATCTTTAATGGTTCGAGTATACATCTTTAGAAATTATAATATTGCACAAAGATATACTACAAGATGTTAGGGTGATTTAAAATTAAACCATACACAAAAATTGCATCAAGGTAGGAAATAATGACAGAAATAATCTCAGTGGTGGTTTAGATTTGACGCATTTGTACTAAAAATGATGTTATTTCAAAGTTGATTGTTCTGGATAGAAAAGGACTTAACAGAAAAGATACATACAAAGAGGTAAGATCATTATTCCCATAAATCATGAAAAAAAAAAATCATACATCAACTAAACATATATAAATAAATCCAGTTCAAAAATCATAGAAAAATAAAAAAATTTCGATATTTTAAGCAATTCACAAAATGTCTTAAACCAAAATGGAAAGTGAACAGCATGGCCAAGGCCATGGTTACTCTAATTTTTTGGTTATCAAGCCATTCATGCAAGTTTGGAGAATTTTAAAATAACATTTTAATTCAAGTTCAAATAAAAAATCAGAAATAAAAAAATGAAAAGGCTTCGAAAGAGCTAAAAAAGTAATCAGAGATCGACAAATTGCTCTTTGTGGGAAAAAAATAGAGAAGAAAAAAATAGGTGAGAAAACATGTTCTTGGCAACTAAATAGAGAATAGATGTTTAGAACTAAATATGGATTGGGAATGATTAACACTTGAAGAAAAAAAGATCATTCTTTGAAGTTTTCTCTTCCTTTTCCTCCTTTTTTTTTTTTTTTTTTCTTTCTTCTTTTCTATCAAACCCCACACTCAAAGTGCTCTCAATATATCTTGGAGTTTCTATCAATGGGGCAGGAATTGCTTATTATAAAGACTAATGCCCGATTCACAACAAGTTTAAAAGTTAATTTTTTTATTTTTTTGTCTTTTTAGTCAAAAAATTAAATTAAGCTCAAAATAGAATTGCTTGATAACTTAACTTTTAAACTAATTTTTTTCAAATTAATTGTTTGAGTAAAAAGCTAATTCTTTTACTATTTGGTCAAAGTGAACAATTTTACCCTTCGATATATTTAGTAGTAATAGTAAATAAGTTATGAATAAAAAATATTATTGTATTTTAAAAATAGTGGGACTTTGAATAAAATATTTTACGAATTTGTGTTTTGATTTGATTTATTAACTTTTTGTATTTTTACTTTTTTATTAAACGGATAACTTGACTCTTTTTTTTTGCATTTTTAGTGAAAACATCAAAAAACTAAAATTGCCAATCAAAACCTAAATGAATTTGGATATTGTAAATGACAAAAAGAGTAGAAGAAGTGTATAAGAAGCTATGTGCCTTCTTACATGGATGAGATAGTAAGATTTGGACTCAAAGGAGTTAGGGAAAGAAATGAGAAGTATGGAATGGGGAAATATATGGGTTGATATGTCTTATTTTAATGTAGCAAGGAAGCCTTGTATGTATAAGTATGTACCAACTTATTTAAATTAAGTCTAAAAGAAAGATTGGGTTCTTTTATTTTTGAATTTAATAGGATAACTAAAATACATTGAGCACCCTATATTTATCTGTGTAAGAGAATTATTTAATGTTTAAAATATATATTTGAATGTGGCATGGTCAAAAAACTAAACCAAGTGGCAAGAATTTTCAAAGAGCAATATAATATTTTAATATTTAATCAAAATAAGATTTTAAAATCTGATTTTATTTTATCTGAATATTTTTTATATTTTAGTTCGATTATTTTTTTATTTTTTTGATTCTTTGTGATGAGAAGATTTTAAAAAATATGTGTATTAGAACCAAATTTAAAAAAAATTTACTATAGAGACGAAAAACTAGAAAAGAAAAAGCCAAAAAATTTACTAAGTTGGCTTTTTTCGTATTATATAAACTTTTTTTAAATTTTGATAAAAAAATTTATTTTTTTATTTTCTCATAATGAGAAAATTTTTAAAAATATACTCATTTAAATTACTACTAAAAAAGAAGTTCACCAAATACAAAAATAATTAAACCCAACTGCCCCACTCATTCTCTCCTCTTGGGCTAAAGTTTGAGTTAGTTTTTTTTTGAGTTAGTTTTTATAACTTGGATCGAGTCTTGGTACCTTCGGCCTTGGATTTTATTTGGGTCTGAGTTAGAAGAATTGGGTTTTAAGTCTGTATTTGGATTAAATTTTTTTTTAGAAATTTTTAAGTTTTTTGACTTTTTTATGTCAAATTATAATTTTTTTTGTAAGAGAAAAAGAGAAAAAAATTTGACTTTTTTGTGAAAACGAAAACGAAGTGACTTTTTTTAATAAAAAAAATTAAAAAATTTGATTTAAAAGTCAGGTCAAACACAGGCATAGATTTAAAAGAATTAACCCATAGTTACTACTTTTTAGGTTTAAGGATTAAAAAATAGGTAAAATCCGCTTACCTCCCTTGAGATATTGATCAAATATATTTAATTCTATAATTTTGAACAAATTACATTGACCTCTTTTATCATCAAACGGTATTATGAGAGAAGTTTAAATGACTAAAATACTCTTAGATATTTTATCTGAAATTTTAAAGAGATTTGATATTTATTGTCATGTCAACTCTCAATACTTGCAAAGACAAGTTTGCCCTTTCTCAATTTAGCTGCCGGCTTGGCATTGTTTTGAATGGTCCTTTTTTTGGTCATTTGTTGTGGCTTTTTTTTTCCTTTTTTAAAAAACTTTTTTTTTATTATTTGATTAATATTTGTTATTTTCATATTGGTCATAAAAAAAAGTATCTAAAAAGTGTAGTGTTTTCAGTAAAAATTTAAGGAATTACTAAAGACAAAAAAATTTATAAATACTTTAAAGTGGCTTTTTTTTATCTGTATCTGATTTTTTTATTTTATGATCAAATTTTTATATTTTTCTAATTTATTGCGATAAGAAAATTTTTTAAAAAAAGTGCTATTGTTTGTACTAACATGAAAAAACTCACTAAAGTTCAAAAAAGAAACATAAAAATGATATTCCAAATGGAACCTTAAGCCGGGCTTAAATTCTTATGAGTGAGAACTCTTTCACCCAAAAAAGTCAAAAGCTTCGTTTACAACCATCAATTTTTTTTTAAATCTTTTTATTTATTTATTTTTAGTCTTTTTGCCATGTTATTAGCTTTTCGTCTTTCTAATTGCTTTTTAGCGTAGTACTAGAAATACTTTTATATATTTTTAATAATATTACAAATTTATTATATACATTAATTTTTGTAAAAAAATTATTTTTAAAATTTATAGTCATCGAGATTTATGAAACAAAATTAATATTAAATATAAAATTATGTAATAAAAAAAAATTCATAATTTTGTCAAGCCTTTAAAACTATTGTCTTTTAGCTTTAAACGACTCTTAAAATTTACTAAATAATTTTTTTACTTATTTAAAAGTGATTTCAAGTATTAAAAATCAAGATAGACAAACAATGCGGTAGTATATACTATTTGGCAAGGATAGACAGAAAGCTATGAAGCATAACTAGTGGACAGACTAGGACTCAACGGTTATATTTTTACCGCTGCCTTTCAATCACAATGATATTTTTTATTTCGATAAACTGATTCTTTTTTTTGTACCTTCACTTAATTTATCCATTCGCCCATCCAGGTGCGGCGCCCATCCACCTTGCACCCACCCCCGAATATATGTTTTGACAAGAATCACACAATGTGAACTTATACTTCTACACCAACTAGACATTTTGATCTAATACAAGAAAAAATTATAAAATAAATTACAAATAAAATGAATTACAAATAAATTTAAATTTTATAATGCAAGAAATTATAAAATAAATTAAAATTCATACAAAAATTAAAACAATACATAAAAAAGCTCTAACCTTTGACCAACCTTTCTTTACCTCCACTTTCAATAAGACCAGAAGTTACAAAAGCTCACAACACTATATATAGAACCAACAATGGATATAATTGACATTTAAAATTAATAGTAGAATGCATGTTAGTTTGCTTGGACTGAATGGAAAAAAAAAACTCCAATGTAATTGATGGCAACAACGGCTATGAACAGAATCCTAACGATTTGGATTAGTACGTAATGACTTTTTAAATAATAAAAAAAATCGGTATAATTTATTTAAAAATATAAAATTAACTATATTTGACTATAATCTCATAGGAGTTCATTGTCATTTACCCTTAAAAAATTGGGCCAGGATTTCTTGGGCTCTTGTGCTAAGTTTGTTTGTATCTGCAAAAGGGTCGAAAAAAGAATTAAGCTCTAATTTAAGCACTTGAACATATTCAAACAACTAAACACATATGAAACAAATAAATTAAGTAAACAAGTAACTTTCTAACTATTATTTCATGAATATAAAATAAAATTTTATTTATTTATGATCTTAGCATCATATATATATATATATTTCATTTAAATTATTTATTATTCATTCATGACTTTAAATTTTTCTTATTATCCCTTTATTGATGGTTTTTACTTTATTTACTTTATTTTATTCACTTTACTTTTTTTATTTCTCTTTTTTAAACTATCAGGTCTTTATATATTGTGCTCCACTTGGTCATCCTGATCTACTAGGCCACTCGGATTTGGCCAGCAACTACGCTCAACTTGGTCACCCAAATGTATTTAGGCCATTTGGATTGGCCACCTATAAAGCTCTACTGGATCATCTTGGTTTACGAGGCCATTTGAATCTGACCAGTCAGGCTTTATGATGGTGTGAATAGAGAGAATTGAGATTTTAGAAAAGAGTAGAGTTCCCGAGGTTACATATTTTATGCATGCTAATAAGTTGTTCTGTGTTTGTTAATGAGTTGCTATTTATATCCCAACTAGGAGAAAATCTTGGGCCACGCAACAAGAACGTCGTGTATTTAAATGGAGATATTATGATAACCTATCTACATCGAAAAATAAAAAATAAATCTGATATGTAATAAAATTTGTAAATTACTACTAATAACTTATGCTTAAGTTTTTTAGCCTCGTTTTAAGGCTCCTTATTCAAATTATTGAGCCAGTGATCCACTTTGGTCGTTATTAATATTATTCTATTCTACTAGGCCACTTAGATATGGCCAACTATTGCACTCCACTCGGTTATCCTAGTTTGTTTGGCTACTTGAATTTGGCCAATCACTGTGTTTTACTCGATCACCTAGTTTGCTCAGCCACTTAGATCTGGCTAGTCATTGTGCTCTATTAGATCATCCTAGTTTGCTAGGCCACTCAGCTTTGGCCAACTACTACGCTCCACTTGATCATCCTAGTCTGTTAGGCTACTTAGATTTCTCCATCCACTGTGCTCTACTCAGTTATCTTTGTATGCTCGGCCTCTTAGATATAGCTAACTATGCTCTACTCGATCATTCTAGTCTACTAAGTCACTTAGATTTGGCCATCTATTGCGCTTATTTAGTCATTCTGGTCTGTTAGGCTAGTCAGATTTAGCTTTACTCAGTCATCCTAGTCTGTTAGGCCATAGTCGTTGTGTTATCTTTTAGGATCTCTATTATATTTTGGATCAGTTGCTCACAAATTTTCTTTTATTTTCGCCTGTGGTTGAAATCAATCTTTCTCTTAACATGAATTTTGTTTCCAATGGAGAAGCTGTTGCCATTGCTATTCTCCATCTTAGGATACTAAGATGATCGAGTTTTCACTTAATGCGAATTTTCTCTTATCGTGAACTTTGCAGAAGTTAGGATATCTTCACAACCAATCAAATTTTGAGCGTTCCCACATACAGTGCTAAATTGTTAATGCCAAAATCCGAATGGCCTTGGAAGATTATTATTACCTGAAAAGAAAAATAATTCTTAACACTAGTGGGATGATAGCCAAAGATTTTCTTATGCTTATATCAAAGCAATCTCAATAATAAATAACTCACTAAGAATGAAATTATTCTCATATTTTGATTTGATTATACATTTACATACTAATAGTTAGACGTAATCTAAGGAGTTTGTTACTCTAAAATATATTTTTTGTCCCTAGTATCTCGCCGGAGTGATTTGGGAAGTAATATGTGGAGATCTCATTGCATCTTTTATAGAGTGAAAGATGCATTTTGAACTGTCATTCTCATTTTATAAACATGTTGATAGATTAAGCCACTTTGCTCTGACTAATCAAGCTACTTTACTATGACCAACTTAGCCTCTTGAATTCCACCAGTCAAGTCACTTTTTATCGTGTAAATTACTACCCGAGTGATATATAGATGATTGATCGATCCGTAACCATTGCACTTATTCTTCTATTTGTGATTGATTAGATTATATTCATTTGTGTTTAATGTACTTTTTAACAATAAGTTATTATATAAAAATTTTGAATTTCTTAATTTTTATAAGATTCAACAATTGAAACTATATTGAGAATGTAGTTGGTACTTGTTCTCCAATGCAAGGCGAACGTAGCGGGCCAGTCTCATATCTAATAAGGTAATTCAAGTCGTTCATATTATAAGATTTATTAAAAATATTTTAAAAAGAATAAATTAATCGGATATTAAGTCTCTAAATTGAAACACATATATCTTAAATATATATTCTCAAAAAATTACTATAAAAGAAATGTGTTTTTATGCAAAGAGAAATGTGTTTTTATGTGAAGAAAAATGTGTTTTGATTATGCAATTTGTGATATTTAATTAAATTAATTTTTTTATATGATTAATTTTCTCTGTAAGTCATACACTATTACACATCATTAAGGCTTGATCGGCAACTAGTTTAAAAGTTAATTTTTTAATTTATTTTTTTAATTTTTAGCCAAAATGTTAAATTTGATTCAAAATTAGTTATTTGGTAACTTATCTTTTAAGCCAACTTTTTAAAGTTGATTATTTGAATACAAAATTAATTTTTTTACTTTTTGTTCAAATTGAATAATTTTTTTCTTATATATATTTGATATTAATAATTATATGTAGTTGACAGTAATAATAAATAAGTTATGAACAACGGATATTATTGTATTTTAAAAATTGTTAGAGTTTGAATAGAATATTTTAAGAGTTAGTGTTTTGATTTAATTTTTTAATTTTTTAATTTTTTAACTTTTTTATCAAATAGACAATACTAACCCTTTTGTATCTTTAGCTAAAAATATTAAAAAACTAGAGTTATCAACCGGGCCTTCAACGTCTGTTCCAGCTACTATATCGGCAAAACAGCAGTATTGTGCTTCGGGCACACCACCTACCTCAAATCCAAGTATATGAGAAATTAACCAAAAATTTAAAAACTAGCTTTAAAGTTGTCAACCAACTTTAATAAGTCTTTTTAATAGCAATCGGTAAGTTTTTTTTTTTAAATATGTATTCTCAGATGTATTGGACGGTATGGATAATACCGAGTATGAATAATACCGAGTATGTACCAATCCATAATAAGTCTTTTTAATAATTTTTATTTATTTATTAAATTTTTTTATGACAGAGAAACTACCTCAAAGTAGGGTCATTAATTTGGACCCACTCTTAAAGCGCAAACCTTCATATACTTGCAATCACCTGCAAATCACAAGTATTGATGAAGTCATGGCACTTCCAGCGAGAATCGAACACAAAATTTCCGAGTTTACGGCTGGTCTTAGTGACGATTATTAAAGATATTAAATATTAAATTTATATCGTTTTCAAAATAATTATTTCATTATAAATAATAAAATAAAAACTTAATTTCGTCTGATTAATTAAAATATTATACTAGATAAGTTTTCATATCATACTAAATTATTAAATGTTGATAAATATTTTAAAATAAAAAACTGTTATAATTTGAACAACAATATCCGAACGCGAACGGAAACATACATCCATGCACACACTAAAGAAAATATCACACGAGAATATACGTGGTTCGCAACAACCTGCCTACGTCAACGGATGTGAGAGATAATTCACTGTAATTGTAGAATGTGAAATCCTGATATCAAAAGCACTCCAAAATTCGACACCCACAACCCGAACCGTGAAATATATCATATTTTTTCGTTCAAAGATTACTCATGTGCCCCCTGTATTATTTCATCTCTCCCTACATTTCTACCCCCTTGATTTACTCTCTACACTAATAACTAGAATTGTAGAGTCTTATTTATAAGAAAACTCTAAAATCTTAACTCCATATAATTACAAACTCTATATGTATTAGACTCCTTATGGATTCATGACTCTAGTTCAGTCAAAATACATGTAAATAAAATTCTAATTATACGGGTTCACACAATATAAGGCATACACCCAACAATCTCCACTTTGGCTTGAATTCTGCAAAGCACCGTGAAGATAACTAGTGTTGATGTCGATTCTGCCATCGTCGTTAATCCGCTATACTCAAACTAGCATGGCCTGCACCTCCATATTGAGATGCTCGACACCTATTCATCGAGGTGCTCTGATTGCTAATCATTTGTCGAATCAAAAAATCGCCGTTGGACTTGACTCTATCTGCAACTAAAAATTCCTAATTGCATCCATTGATGATTAGTCTTTCATAATTGATTGAACTAGATTGCTCCCGATTGCCTCAGATCACCTGCATGTCCATGAGCTCATTTGATATCGTTCGATCAATCCCAATCTAAGTCGATCTGTTTAATTCTATCAAATCATTCAGAATCTAAAAATTCTGACTGTACCGATGAATCCGCAGCGCCAAAAAAATTAGGGTACACATTCTTCTTAAATTAATTTTCTATGCATAAGAGCCGATATAGCAGAATAATTTTAAACCTTCAATTTCAGTACTGCAACCACACAGAATTATTGCCCAATAAATTAGATTCCTAAGGATCTCACGTGATTCAAGTAAATCAATCATGATCCTAATAACTAAAATTAGATATCATCAATTGATTAGATTTCAAGTCAACTAGCCAAGCTGTTTCGTTGATTACAAATTCCATCATCAATCTCAAATTCTTTGCACGAAAATTGAAAAAATTAATTTGATGCAAATCATTCAAATAGGTTGCTTCTGTGGCTGCCTCCCTTCATTTTCCTTTCGTTTTTTCGTTCTTTGTGAAAAAAAATATTTTTGGTAAATTACACTAACCCTTCTGAGATTTTTGACAAAAATAGAAATTCTCCAGGTGATTTCAAAAATTGCACTAACACCCCATCGGGTTTGATTTTAACATCAAAGAGACCCAAACCGTTAAAATTTTCGTTCAATTTAATGGAAACCACCGTTTCACCCCAAAACCTCCCTCAAAACGCCCTCAAAACCACCGTCTCCCCCAAAACCACCATTCCACACCCCGCCTC
>JAOTRH010032688.1:0-13176 GCA_034768845.1 Heliamphora exappendiculata
ACAACACCCTCGGTAGGCGGTGAATCATTCTTAAGGAAACTGCGTTTGCAGGACTCGGTTTGCAAATTCTATTCCTGGTTTGCAAATTCTATTCCTGTTATTTCTGTGATTTTATTTTCCTGTAATTTCAGATTATTGTAATTGTTGAAAGTTAATAAAGATGTATTTTTTGGATTACTGAGCATGTATATATTTTATTTTAGCGTTGGTTTGTCTCCCAACAAAATGTAAGTCAGTGCACCTGTCACTTTGTTTCTTGTGAAGGCCTGCATTATTGGAGATAATGGGGATGGATAAAAACTTTCCCAATATGGAGTAATGGCTGCAAGTTGGAGTGTCAGCATGACAAGAAACTTCATTAAGCTATAACAACTCCTAATCCCAACTATTCTTACAATGCTTCAGGAACTCAACTTTGGAAAACTATGGTCGGCAAGGCTGAATTATAATTGCATTCATCTACTATTGCAAGGAAATTAAATTAGACCATTGCATTTAGACCATTGCATTTAAAGTCAAGTTTGATGAAAATTGCACATTGGATATGCACAAGTACAACCTGCATCTCAACTTTTGATTTGGATGCCATGCAAAGGTCACAAGTTCTTATCTTATAGATGGCACACTGAATTTGAATACATATTAGTTTCAAAATTTCAAATACAACAGTGTTTGTTTTGTAAAAAAGAATCATTCTCATTGTTTGTGTACTTAACATTTAAATGTCCTGCACTAATTTCAATTTTTCTTCTTATTTCGCTTCTAGCTTTCGAAGTTCATGTAAAGGGATTTCTTCTTCTTTGGGATTATTGAATAGCGTGGAGGTAAAACACACACACACACACATATATATATATATATAGAGAGAGAGAGAGAGAAATTTCTCTCTCTCTCTCTATCTGCCATAAAGCACTTGAAACAAAGCGATTTGCTTCTAAAGAATTGGTTCCTGATTGGGATAACAAGAGATTAAAAGAAATTTGTTTTGTCATGGATTTGAATTTAATAATATGTTATTTTTTTGTTTACCATTGCATTTGATTTGATATATTGGTAAAATTTGTCTTTGGTTCCCACTTTCAATGTTTCAAAAAATGCTTGAATGAAGAGGATTTTCTTTTTAATACCGTATTAAGAGCAATGACATATGGAGGTTCTTTGACAGATCATTTATCAATCCTCCCAGTTGATACATTCTTAGTATGTACAAGGCTCATTAATGCTTAAGCCTTTGAATATGTAGCCTATGAACGAATTAGTTTTCTATTGAAATCATTCATAGTTAAGAAAGGTTTCTAAAGTCAAATTTATTGGAAGGAAAAAACTATTACTTATTGTGACACGTTATGTTGCCGTTAGTTTTCATTCTTTTAAAACAAAGAATAGAAGCATTGCCTACCTAATGATCAATTTTTCTGTTTGCCGGGAAAGTTTTGAAATTGATGGCATTATCTACCAAGTGATTTTCTTGGAACTCGTCTCGCATTTTATGGTCTTCTTTGTAGTATGTTTCTTCGATTTCTTGTTGTTGTGGTGGTAGATGTGCGTCGTTATGTTCATTGGTGGATCGTCACATGCAAAAACTGTAAAACAGCAATACTTACAGGTCTAGGGAGCTTGGAACAATGATTATTCAATAGACTAAAATTGGGGAGAAAAAAAATCGTTTGGATCTCATTATTTTCATTGTAGAGAAACGTATTATATTTATAACCATAGTTGGCATTCTCAAGTGGAGCAAAATTTGATTGGAAAGTATATTATTTGTTATTTAAAATCATTCAACAACAACTTCAGGAGTGCCTATCATTCTCGTATTATTTTAATTTGATAAGTTACGTATTCTAAGTTTGAGCTTTTTGATCCTATTTGTTTTTTTGCTATTTTTAGTTTCGCTTTTGAGGTGACTTTTGGTCTTTGTTATTCTTCGTTAGTTAATTTATTTGTGGTCTTTACATGTTTTTGTTACCATTTAAAAAAAATTCATGGTTTTAAAGTAATGTTTTTTTTATGCGTCTACTTCATTGGTTTATGTGATATCCTGGTATCTCACGTAAGAAAGGGAGAGGGAGTTTCTAAACTATAAAAGAAAAATATTGGACTCTTACATTCAACGAGACTTTTTTCCAGGTGGTAAAGATCTTAGCAGAACTCCGCAGTTAATCGTGCTTGAACGGGAGCAATGCAAGGATGGATGACCCCCTGGGAAGAACAAAACCGCCAGAACTTTGCTTAAAGTGGATAATATCGTTGCCATGTGAAAGGTCAGGGTGTTACAGTTTATTTGTTTGTGTTTCATATGTTTTGATAACGAAAAAAATGCTTAATTTAGGAATATAACAAATTGTAAATGAGCTTTTTGATAAAGCATCATATATTATTTGGTATCATTTTGCATCATATATGTACTTTTCCAACGACTCGCGCAATTGTCAGCTATATGTGTTAATATCAACAATTGGAACAATTGTCGTAGTAACAATTTAATATATGGGATATATGCAAATTGTGTGCATTGAATGAGTGGCTTGTTTTTCATATTATTTTCCTTTTGAAGTAGGGTTTTATGGATTCCAACTATGAATTCTTTATCCCCTAGCATTTTTATTGAATTTATGGATTCATCTGCTCGGCCAACAAGACCATATTTGCTTGAGCTTGCTAACCCGGATAAATATATTTATGATCCCACCTACCAATCTAAATGAGTATCGAGACATGCTCTTGACTTACTTCGATTATATATGAGTTTCCATTATTAAATATTAATTAACATTTTTTTATTTGCAGTGCTCACAGTATGTTCTTCATGAGGAATCGAGCAATGTCAAAGATAGAAATGGAAGAAGCGCCTCTAGAGGACCTAATTTTTACAGCTCTTCATTTAAAAGCAATGCGAACGGGCGATATCAGCAAAAATCTTGGAAGATATATGGGAACTCCCATTCTCACTGGCAATAACATTTTTAAAACGAATCAATTTTTAATTGCAATCGAAAAAGTTTGATCCGCGGACTTACATTCCATTTTTAGTTACATAAAGTGCCATGTTTTTTAGAAATATATGGAAGGCTTAACCATGTTTAAAATCTATGAAATGTGTTGAGAATGTTCATTGTTGTATCTAATTTCAGTTTGGAAATTTTAAAACTCAAACACTGTGTGATTAATTCTTAGTAAATTCAGCTTCACATAAGGGTTATGTTCTTTTGCATATTTATCTTGATCTTCCTAATTTCAAATAATCATAGTTGAGTCATTTTAACTTGAATTTAAACAATCTTTATAGTAGTTATTTCGAAGATATTTTATTTTAATTATGTATTTACTGAAATTGGACAGAATTTGTGAATTTGTAGTTGATTTTGCAGCAAAATTAGCTTTTCCATGTGATTCTTTTGATCTTTATCTAATTCTGCTGTCACTACATACATTTAACTGAGTTAATGAGATATGATGAACTACATAAATAGATCTATTTTCAGATGATTGAATTTTGGATAGCTATTTGATTTTACTGCATAAATTTGACTCAATTTATGAAAAATGATATTGATTTATATAATCTTCGTAATGTGATTCTCGTACGATTCTCTAATTGCGCTACATAAACAGAAACAATTTTTATAGAACTTTTCATAGGTGTTTGATTTGTTACATAAATTGGTTTTGAGTTTTTCAAAGTATATATTGGTATTCTACTATTTTGCTTTGAAATTGGAAACTTTGTGAATACATAACACCATTTTGATTGTTCTTCCTTGTAGGAGTTCTTGTTTACAAAAATCTATCTCAAAGGAGAATTATCATTCATCAAAAAAGCCTTTGCTACATAGACTTGCATTTTAAGGATAACCAAAAGTGAGTTCACAAAAGTGGTCTTGCCCATAGGCAACTCTAAGTTAACAACGTGGCTCATGTTGAGGTAAAGCCTCGTATGGTAATTGCAAGGGAGTTTGCAATGTACAGGAATGGCTTGAAGAGAAATATTCAAGTCTACTCCTACCATTAGCAATATTAAATGACCCTCTTCTCTGGGTATTATTATATTCGCCCAATAAATTAAATATATTATATCAGAATTTGTTTTTGGCAATTAAATATTAATCAAGTTTAGACGCAAAGCAAGGTTATTAACCCACCGACTCTTTCATTGGACATGGTATGACGTGAGATCTACATCTAAATATGGTCTTTTTAATTAACTAAGAGAGTACCTTGCAATGCATTAGAAATTTATTTGTTTACATATTATTCCATTCAATTTTTAAAGTTTGGACTTCACTTACCATTGTCTTAGTGTTGGTTTGTATTATTGCAGATTTTAGTTTCTCTTTACTTTCATATAAAGTGCTCAAAAGAGTTGGACAAAGCATAATTTAGTCTCTTTTTAAAATTATTACTACTATTTTTAAATTATTTTTTAAATTTCTTATTAGGGTAATATCTCAATATGCCCATCTCTCGCCCTTTATATAAAAATCTAATTCTAAGAATCCATAAGATAATCCACATGTTGCAGTCTTATAGATTTAATTCATTAATGAAAAGTAGGTAACAATATGTTGATACTTTGCTATATTACTATTTACGTTTTTAATTTATAATTTTTTGTTGTCAATCTTCTTATCTCAGTTGTTACCGAACCAATTACCAATATACTATAAAACCTTTCTAGATCTAGAGTTGGAAAGATGAAACTTTCTTTTAGTTGTGAAAATTCTCATATGTTCAAAAATTCATAAATTTATCTTTGAAATGCATGTCCGTATAATAAATTTAGAACTACAAGATGAGTAACGACCAAATATAAATAATTTGAATGTTGAAGGAGAGATATCTTCAGCTTTTCTTTCTTTCTTTCTTTCTTTGTAGTAACAATATCTGAGTATTTCTTTGCTATTCTTCTTTTTAGTTGATCAGCTTTATGAAATTGTGCATCCTAACCTTTTCTTTATGATAAATGCTTCTAGATTTCAAGCAACTAAGCATAACAAATTCTATATCAGTCCAAATGGCCATAGACCAATACCTTCAAGACGCTATGGTACAAAATGACTACTAAGTGGGGGCTTCCATGGAAAAGTGAAGAGTGACGCATCTGAAAATAATCCTCTAGTGGTTTTGACTCCAATCAAGAAAATGGGGCTTTCCATGGAGGACAGGTAAATTAGAGCTATTTCGAATTTTGGAAAACCAAATGGCAAGTGCTACATTGTTGATAATTCTCTGAATTTATGGACTTGTGTTAGCGCAATTTCTGTAGTTTTGTTGAAACTTGATTGTCTTTTTGATTTGTTGTTTTCACTGTCATTGGTATGAGCGATTTGTTTTTCATGTTATTTTCTTTTTGAAATTTAGAGTGTTGCTTCAAATCTTTATTATCAAGATATAGAATTGTTACTTTCCAATCCATGAAGTTTTGGAATATTTCATTGTCTCATTAATTATGTTTGGAAAAACTTTTTTTGCTACAAAGTTTCTTTTATCAGAATATTTGTTTATCAATCTTAGTTTTTTCGAATATTCCTGAAGTTCTCGAAGAAATTCCCAAATTGAATCTCAAAGGTATTATTGTTTTTTTATGTTTTTTTTAATTCTACTTAGGTATAATATTTAAATATGCAACTTACTATCGCAACAAATTTAATTAGTATCACCACAAAAATAATAATCGTGCATAACACGGTCGGCTTGACTAGTTAAATATAAGTAGAGTTTATATAAAACTCATTACATTAAATATTTGTAATTATACTACATCATTTGATAAAAGTTTAATATATTAATTTAATCATTCTAACATTATTGTTAAAGTTATTATTCCAACAAATAATTTGACAAACGGATCACTTCTCTTTTCCATCATTATTTCTCAACTTACCACACAATTTCTCTATTCTCGTTTAAGTATTTTGATATAAATGTGTAATTTTGGCCCAGTCCAACTTGGCATCCTTTACCTGTCCGAGCCTAGCCCAAGCCTAAAGAACTCGTGCCAAATTTCGGACCACGCCAAACTATTTTAGAAGGAGTATGCTCAAGCTCAACCTTAAGAGTATGTAAAGGCCTGGACTTAGGCTCGGACTTTGGGTAGACATATGGACGAGCTTTACGGGCATTTTTGAAAATTGTATTTATATTTTATAACAACTTATAATAATTTATAACTTATATCTTATTAATAACTTATAACTAATAATCGCTTTTAACTTATTAGTTATTATAAGTTATTAACTTATTATGTTATTAATTATTAGTTATTACTTATTATATATTAGCTATTATTTTATACATTTATATTTGCTTTAATTACTATAGTGCCATCATTTTATTTTCAGCAATTTTTAAAAAAAATTCTCATATGTTAGAGGATTTTTTAATAATAGATGCAAATGTAGCAATAGATGATGAAGAAACGCAAGATAGATTAGAAGTAGCAAGAGATGTGGGAGTAAGATTAGAATAACTAGGTGGATATTAAAAAAATCATCTTCATTAATAGAATATAATCTAAAATCCATAGAAAATAATATAATTTTAAAAATAAAGTAGAATATTATAATTTTAAAATTTGCAAATAAAACAAAATAGAGCAAAAGTTTAAAATGAATTTTTTTATAATAACACGTAAGAAATATTAAAAGAAATTATTATAAAAGAATTAAGAAGATGATAGAAATAAATAAAATAATATAAAAACTAAATTGTAGAAATTAAATCAAACCGAATGAAATATCTTTATTATTCAATCTTTGATCTCGATTTTTTACAATTTTGATTTTGATCTTGATCTCAATCTTGATCTTGAATCCTTGAATACTTGAACTTGATTATTGGATTGAGAATTACACAGCAGTAAACAGAACACTTGAGAGTAATATGAGAATTGAGAATTGAGAGAAAATTAAATTTGAGTGGTTTGAAATTAGTAGAATTTAGGGGTATTTATAGAGTTTTAATTGATATTTTTTTTAAAAATAATATAATCATTGGGACCGCGGGTCGAACTCAAGCCAGGCCGGTCACCAGCGGTCAAAAATTTTTGACTGTTGAATCATTTTTAGGAAAGATTTGAACTGTACATTCAAAAATTAGCCGTTGAGCTAACTGTTGAAGGGCTACGTAGATCTCACGTCGACCTGTTTAATTTGACTGTTAAGAGTAACTGTGTGTGCTGTGAGCAGGTCGAGTTTGGATCGGCATGTGGGTTCCAAAGAGAAGGCCCCGGCCCAACTCATAGGTATACGAACTTGGGTGGGCTCCGGCCTAAAATGGCTAGAGTCAAGCTTAAATGGTAACAGCCCTCAGACTGAGTCCTAATTGTTCACAAGATGTGGCCCAAAATTACAGCCCTAATTCTCTCCCATTAGTTCTAAAAAAGAAGTTTTTTTTTTAAAATTTCTCTCGTTTGTTGCTACGAAAATTTCAAGCTTTAAAAGTACGAGTAATGAGTATGTATTATTAGTCATCTATATTATACTTTTGAAAATCTGAGGTGATATGTATCTTTTTAAAGTAAAAAAATCAACCGTTAAAACCAATTCAAAATAGATTCGACTGTTTTATTTATTATTTTTTCACGCCTTTTAAAATAATTTAACACTCATCCGTATCATTTTTTTATTAGCACTCTTTTTTAAACACGAATTAAGATCTACAAATTAAATTTGTTTGTTAAAAATGCTGTTGAAAAAAAGTACACTACCCAATTTTGGACAGTTTTGTATACTCCAACAATAAAGTAATGCCTTATTTAATAATCGATATAAATAAAGTGAAATTAATAATAAGGTGAGTTTAATATAAAGATTAAGAATGAAGTAAGTTTTTTTTTTTTGCGTTTGAATTGGGTAGCATATTAGGATAAATTACACAAACTCATGTTTGTTTTAAGTGAAATTGAATAATGTGATATACGATTATTTTATTCATTTTCAAAATTATCCTTATAGCAACAAAATCCAACAAAATCAACAATGGTAGTGGCCTCGCTACTCGTGAAAAAAGCCGCCATTCTCGACAACAAAGAACAAGCAAACGCGTTTGATTTCAGCATACCATTCCCTAAGGTGGAGGAGGCAAAAAGTGGAATTAGGGGCAACACGCGAAATTTGGTAGAGGTGAAAACGCCGTTGGAGTCGTCGTTGCCAGAGTTGTGGAAGGAGGCACTGCAGTCAGATGAAATTTTTTTCGAATAAATCGGACTGACTGACCAAACCGTTGTAAAAAATTGAAGAACGGTCGATTTTGAAGCAACTCGTGGGAGCTTTGATTCCTAAGGTTGAAAATTTTCTTTGTTCTGTTCGGCATCAGGTCCCTTGCTTGACAAACTGAAAACCACATAACCGAACCGTTTATCTCAGCCATACATTACAACATGCAGTATATCCCACTTTGAATATGAAGTTTTCGCCCCAAACCGCAAAAGGCCTAAAAGATTTCTCACTTATGAGTTCTCACTCCATGGTGACGCCTCAGTTTCTCCTCAGTCCTCACTCAAGTCACTCCCGAAGCTTCTCTTCTATCTTAGAATCTCACTATTCTCTTCTCTCCCTGTCATTTCCTATCGTCGGCCTCGGCACATCTTAATCAGTTAATCCGATCTCCTTTGTGGAGCTCTGACTCTGTCACTCTCTCATTCTCTCGATCAGTCTATTATTTGAGCAGTGATCGAGTGTCGAGTGAGGATTTGTCAATTTCGAGTTCTGTCACTCTCTGATTCTCTCTCAATTTGCTGATTTTGAGCTCTGTCAATCTCTTCTCAATTCTTTCACTACGAAATCGATGACCCACGACGGCACCGATAATTAAATCATGGATTAATTGGTTTAGAAGCCTCCACCGAACCATCCAGATTGGCAGATTCTAAAAACCCAAACCCCTACAAAAACTAACCAACCCGATGATTGCCAATTTCAATCGGTGGCCTCTGTTGCTTAATTTTCCTCAATCAATTCGGTTAGCAAGAATAAAATAAATTTTGGTTTTGTTTGATGGAAGATTGTTATGCAAAACCGATTGAGTCGAACTAATTTCATCCCTAACTACAAAGAAGCGCGGCGGTGCTGAAGCAAGACATCTACACTACAATCCAGAGCTTATTGGGAAGTGAGAGGCCGCAGTTGAGGAAGCTATATTCCGACTTCTTCAACGGAGTCATCACGCTAGATTTCATGGTTGGTTAGGGATGGGAATGGCATTTACATGATATAATTTCTGGCCAAATACAATAGATTGCCAAAACTATCTCAAGAGGGGTTTCATAGTACACCCAAATCAATGGATTACTCATCTACTAGCTTTTCTAACACAACTTAAAAAATGCAAAACAAACACCGACGTAATAAATCCACATTCATACTAATCCATTCTATGGGTCCAAAACTCTTATCAGTCCAGAATGTTTATTGTAACACCTCGACTCTTTTTATGGTAACAATATTGTTTGTTTTGGACAAAATTCTCACAGTTTTATTCTTCCTAGGAGGTCACCCATCCTTACATTATTCTAGCGTGAGCATGCTTAACAACGAAGTTCTGATAGAATCTCTACCACTTTTGAAAAAAGTCTCGTTATTATGTAAAGATCTAAGATTTTTCCTTTATAACTCAAAAACTTCTTTTCCCTTTTCTATGTGGGATACTAAAATATCACAATCCACCCCCCTTAGAGCTGCATACCCCCGTGCAGTAGCCTACTAGCTTCAATAACCTGCCAATCATTTATCGACTTGCCCACTCAGTAATCCACCCACATGCCACACTCGACGGCAGTGGTCCACACTCGAAGGTGGAGAGTGTCGGCTCTGATACCATTTGTAACATCCCGACCCTTCTCATAACAACGATATTGTCTGTTTTGAGCAAAATTCTCACGATTTTGTTCTTCATATGAGGTCGCACATCCTTACATTACTCCAGCGTAAACACGCTTAACTACAGAGTTTTGATGAAGTCCATTACCTTGAAAAAAAAAACCTTATTGTCATATGAAAAGTCGAGGTATTACATTTATACTCCAACCGTACATTGTTATGAATTCACCATCTAATAAATAAGTTTTATATAAAAAAAATTTATTATTCAGACGCAATTGTCCAATTAACACAACTAATAATTATGATATTTGCATGGGCTTACTATACTTGGATGTTGATTTATTATAATACTAAAAATAATTGCACAAATAGTAGGAAAAATTATTGTAAAGGGGAAAAAACAGAGGATAAACGAGTAATATTGTGCAGGGAGAAAAAGGTGAGATGGTTTCGGATTTTGTTTTTCCTATTTTGCCCGGACCGTCGGAGAATGAATGGCTATGCAACAAATAAAATATTTTATTTGAATAATTTTAAAATTCAAAATGCTTAACATAATTTTAGGAGTGTTTAGCAAAGTTGTTAACTATTTCAAACACTAATAATTTCTGTTATAAATTATAAATATTTTTTTATTTTAATTATAAATTATAATATTTATTAAACACTTATAACTTTTATTATAAAATACAATTCATAAATTATTAATTTCAACAATATTAAACACCACCTTAAAAAAAAAAATGTCCACTTTGGCTTGTTCTGAAGAATCCTCATTTTCTGTGTTCCTCATATGGGGTTTTAAGTCCCGGCTTAAAGTCAAAATAAAATTTAAGTCTCATTTTTCAAAGTCAACATTTTATTTTTTTTTGTTTATTAGTATTTAATTTTTTTTGCTAATTAACTTCAAATACTTTTATATGTTTTTAGACATATCACAATTTTTATTATACGCGTCCATCTTTAAAAAATATAAAAAATATATTTTTAAAAATTTATTAAATAAAATCTATATTAAATATAAAATTATGTAAAAATAAAATAAAATAAAATAAAAATATAACAACTTTTTAACTTTTAAAGTTTTTTAACACATTGTCTTATTACTTTTTGACTTAAAATTACTTTAAACCAAAATCTTTTAGCTCAATGCCTTTTGACTTTAAATCACTCTTAAAATTTACCAAATAAACTTTTGCTAATTTGATTTAAAGTGAGTAAACCCAAAAAAAAAAAAAAAACCTAATTTAAAGCCAAGTTGCCTAACGAGACCCTAATGTTTAATTGCTACTAGCTGCTTCTGCCATTCTACCAAAGAAAGGGAATGAAAGATATCAATAAAGAAAGAACTTATAAATAAGATTGGAACAGGATTTGTCCTATGGCATCAACAAAGCAACACAACAAAAGAGCTAAATTCATATTTTAAAATAAAAATACTTAATTTATAATTAAATTACCAGCAGGCAGCATCCCCAGGTAACTCATCAATAATATAGAAAACATCAAACCTATATTTTATAACACACCACATTGTTAAGAAATGGCCGCTGAAATGTTTTCAAAATGCCTAGATGTGTGAAACAAAATCCTATGCAGATGCAAACATATTGGAGGTGTTTGCCAAAACTTTTTTTTATAATTTTTAACTTTCTACTATTAATTTTAACTATGAGTTACAATCTATTTTAAATACGCACAATTTCTATTACAAACATCAACTACTTTTTCTTCTATTCTAACTATAAGTCACAATCTTTACCAACCACTCACAACTTTTGCCATAAACTACTAGTTTCAACAATGCCAAACACCACCATTATCTGAACTCTCTCCTTTGGTTAAAGAAACTAGCATATAAAAAAGAAAAGAAGAAGAAAGGAAACGTAGAAAGTAGAGGAAGAAGTTCATTTCGAAAATAACGTCGATCAGAAAAAACGAGCCCAACGTGGCACAAAGATGATGCATTTCCTTTGGTTAAAGAGAAAAACATAGTAGTGTTGCATTGTTGGAGCTCGGAGTTTCCACAATGGCAAGAGAATCACCATCTCCCTCACCTCAAAGTGCACTGTCCACCGCACTGTTTGTCTTCTTAAAGTTTAGCAGCAGCGGCCTTGGGGTGTCGCAGACTACAGCTCCGGAGTGCCACAGCATGCGAATACTGACTTTTGGCGCCAAAACCCCCCTCTGTTTTTCTGCTAAATTATGCCTTTACACTCCAAAATGAATTTCAAAAATTCCTATTTAATGGAGATTAAGCCATGGGCTTTGAAGGGGTGATTTTTCAGTTACAAAATGTGATCCTGAAGTGTTCTCTATTTGTTCCTCAGAAATGGTGAGTGAAACCACAGGATAGAAGTAGAACATGGGATGTAACTAGACAACCACAGGATAGAAATAGAACATGGGATGCAACTAGATAACCGTAATGCGAAATAAAACAATCTGATCGATGAAATATAAATATATAATGCATAATTAGAGACATGTACATGATTATCAATGGCTAATTTCTACCATAGGCAAGACACAAGGTTTTATAGAAATAAAATAACTTGAAACAAGCAATTAATTTTGATTCAATGAGAAAGATTTATAAAATAATACATGCAAATTTTGCATCTATTACCCATAAAAAGAGTATCACATCACCTGTGCACTGTGGACGAACTGAGAAATATCTGAAGCTAATTGGGTAATCCAATTCACTGTGGTGCCAAAGAAAAGCTCCCAAAACCAGAGATCCAATGCTAATACCGACGAAAATATCAACAGCGCCAGTGTCTGATAACGATTCAACGGCCAACCCAAGGCTTCTGCTAGTGTTCTCAAGAATGGGAGGGAACTGGTAGTTAGATTCCGGTTCCTTATAGACCATGCCGGTATCCACTGCACCTGAGAAGGGACTAAATCAAATTCCTCCCGTAACCGCCTCCCCAAGTCTGGCATGTGCCCACCTCCATAAAGTATAGCAATTTTGTTGTGGCCCTCATCAATTGCTTTTCGGAGTGCCTCTGCTGCAGCTTTGTTCCTCTCACCAATTATAACAGATCTCTCTTCTATTTCAGCAGTCAGCTCAGTGAACCTTGACAATTAATAGAACTCTGTCAATACAACTATAGCTTCACTGGAAAAAGTTCTGGAAAAAATAAAATCATAGGATGAAAATAGTTCATAAAAGTCAAGAGCAGATGAAACAGTCATTTTAGCGTCGTTAGGAGATAAACAGATCTCTCTTCTATTTCAGCAGTCAGCTCAGTGAACCTTGACAATTAATAAACTCTGTCAATACAACTATAGCTTCACTGGAAAAAGTTCTGGAAAAAATAAAATCATAGGATGAAAATAGTTCATA